>LPNX010966480.1:0-14677 GCA_001517045.1 Pseudotsuga menziesii
ATATATTAGGTTTTGATGAACGTATATGTGGCCCAACCAGAAACGCATTTGGATGTAGAAGTCACATTTATAAATGAAAAGTTGAGGGATCTCATTTAGTATTCCATTGTTGGATGTTAGACATAGGATATGTAACATTGACAAGTCGTTTATCACAGTAACATCCATTTTTGGATGTTGGACTCATAAAGCACATGTCAATGACCTCAAAATTGAAATTGGAAGATCAATTTTGTTTGACATAGACGTTGCTTTATGTCAACAAATGAAGTTATGTTCCATGTATAAAATGGTAAATTTTTTTTTTTTCAATTTTATTGGTTTTGTTCATAACCACATGTTTTTTCATTGTTTTGTTATATAGCTACAAATGGATCCTGCCATCTAGAGTTTGTTGCCAATGGAGATAT
This sequence comes from Pseudotsuga menziesii, assembly GCA_001517045.1. Lineage (NCBI taxonomy): Eukaryota > Viridiplantae > Streptophyta > Pinopsida > Pinales > Pinaceae > Pseudotsuga > Pseudotsuga menziesii. The sequence continues at coordinate 411 of LPNX010966480.1, forward strand.
TGGAACTGATTTTGTTGTGGGTTCCTTTTTTGACATTGATCCGGTTGGGATCAACTTCTAAACATTTCCAGGAAATTTTGTGGCAACGAGCATTTAGAACTTCTTGATTGAACAATCACATAACTAAAGTTGGTTTTTTTGTTGAATTCTGGCACCCATATGAGATCGAAATACTATATAAGTTCATAAATTTTGTAGGCCATACGTCTTTTCTGCATATTACCAATCCAGAAAACAATTATTTAGTTGAATGCACGGCTGGTTCAAATATTTTGCTATCGATGTTTTGTTCATTGCCAGGTCACAAGCGCTACTTTATTATTAACCCATTCGAAGGATGGTTTTTATATATAGGCGTGATTGAAATTGGAGTGCTTGGTTTCTTCACACTCATAAGCAACATCGGTGATCACAAACAGGGATGGATAGTTGTTCGTCATGAAGAGAACAAACATGGTTCAAATTTTTTTGTGTCCAGCAATGTGAATAGAGATTGCAGAGAAATTGATGCAACTAGCTTCATTCCAACCCCTCCTAAAGATGCAGTTTTTTTTAATGGAAAACTATATTGGATACATATGAGAATCATTTCAGAGGAAGATAGTATATATTCCTATACTATGTGGTCACTCGACATTGGATTGGACAAATGGGCTGGTCATGCAATTCATACAGGACGCATCAAACAATCCATGTGTTTGACTATACATCAAAACCAATTGCTATGTCCTGTGAACGATGGTAGGACAACTATATGGTCCATAACTGAAATGATAGATCTGAGGATTGGTGCATCTTCAGTTGAAGAGGTGCATGGGTTTTGGATATTTGGAAGAGATTTGAGATGGACCCTTTTAGAAGTTATGACACTCCATATAAATACACGTTGTCCAAGGTACCTTCCATTTTGGGCTGTGGGGAGTTTTATTCTGATGTGTAGGTATGGCCAAATCCCGTACATATATTATGACCTCAACACTTGCAGGGTTACTCATGTAGGACCCGATGAAGGATCATTGCTCCGAAGTCATCGATTGCCTATGCCAATAGACATCCAATGTACCAACATTTTAATGTCTAGAAATGTTTGCCCTCTAACTCCAAGCATGAAAGCATTCAATGATTTACTCCCTTTTGCTACAAATTGGGATGAGTCGTTGGAGCGTTATGGCATGTAAACAATATGCAAAAAGGATTTTTTTTTTGCACATTTTGTGAATTTTGATCATCTTTTATATTATCTACATCCATGTAATCATTAGATATATATCTAAAAATTATATTGCACCAAATAATATCCATTGTGGATGTTATGTTTTCTTGTAGTGTATGTATTTTTTTGCGATCATCTTTACATTTCGTCATTTTATATTGTACTTTAATTGTACAAGTAACATGCAAAAAAATGTTTCCCTTAGTCTAACACTTTTAAATTATACTTATGCCTGAAAAAAAAAACCTATGTTTTATGAGTATTTGAAGCTAAAGGCATATTTACATTAAACCATTTGCTAACCGATTTCTTATTTTGTGTTATAGAAATGGATATGGTCCCTGCGATTTGGAAATCTCTGCCAATAGACATACTTGAAATGATCTTTATTTTATTGCCTTTATCTATGATTATCCATTTGAAAATGGTTTGGAAAGGTTGGAATCATATTGTGTCTGAAAACAATTTCATCTCACAATGGAAACACAATCAAACAAAAGAATATGGAGTTTTGGTTGGTTTTGGCTCTTCTGGTAGACATCGGTTTGTTGGCCATTACATTAGCCAAATAGGAAAATGTTCATCTCTGTCTATGTAAGTGCTAAACAACAAATACAAAATTGAATCCACATGTGGTTCAATTGTTGCAGTTTCATCCTCTAGTATCTTATATCGAAAAAGAAACTACTACATCGCCAATCCATTCACAAAGACTTGTACATTTGTAGGGTCTCTTGGTCTTGGTGATTGGGGTTTCTTTACATTGTTGAAAAATTCTGAGCAACAAAAATACCATTGGGTAGCATTGAAACATATTTATACAGATTTTCAAACAAAATATTTGATTTCCAACAGTATTCATATGCAGTGGAGACAAACATGTCCTATCGATGACGATGTTTTGCGGCCCAAAAATCCCATATTGTATAATGAAACAATGTTATGGGTGGATAGTCATGTGGTTTCTAGAGATAATCATATATGTATATACAAGCTATGTTGGATAGATCTTGAGGATAACAAATGGGGGTTCCAATTCATTCCACACCCGAATTCAACATTATCAATTATCTTAGCATGCTATCGCAATGAGCTTCTTTGTTTTATCAATGATGGGAGAACTACAGTGTGGTCTATAGATCCAAAAAAAAATCAAAATGATTCAACAAATTCTTCAATGAGAAATGGATGTTTAAAATGTGGATTGCGATGGAGTATCATGTCTAATTTGACCTCGAGCATTAATGGAAAATGCAGTGGATATTTTCCTGTTGCAGCACTTGATAATTACATGCTCATGTGCAAATACGACCATCTTACTTTTGGTTTCTATGACTTCATCAACGCACATTCTAATTTTGTAAGCAAGGATAAAATGTTGGATTCTGCATTATCCAAACTTGAAAATCCAACACACCTAAGTGTTGTTGAGCTTGTAGACAACATATCCATCATTCTAAGTTGCCCAAACATGGATTCTATTGATGATGTGTTTTCAATGGGATAATATAAACATATATGGAATGTAACTTGCATTTATGTTATGCAAGTTGACATGTTTGGATGGTTCTTTATCATACTTATTCAAAATATTTCTTCCCAACCTACTTTACCGGATTTTTGGCAGTCAATGCTACATATGGAATTTTACTTTCCTGTACTTATGCAAATCAACATATTCAATAGTTCATTACCATGCTTATTTGATTTGTCTCTTTTGATGTTTGCCAATTTACATTCTCTATGAAATAGAAATTATTCATACATGCCAATTTTTATTTTCTTGGATACAAAACTTGAGTACAATATTATTTTATATCTTTGCGATCTTCGGCAATACAAATATTATAAGCTAATATTTGAATAAAGTTCAAAACTCTTAGAAATATTATAAGATAATCTTTGAATAAAGTTGAAAACTTTTACGTTTGTGTTTCTTTTTGCTATACCCGTAACATGACTTTGTACAATAATATGGTTTGAGATAAACTAATTTTTTTATGCTCATGTAGATATGTCGTCAGAGAAAAATAATGATTGGAGCAGTGAGAAGAACTTGATGGAAACATCGTGTCACACAAAAAACGAATCCTCGCGAAAACACTATAATAAAAAAAAGGAAGGAATTAATAGGAAATGCCGTTTAATATACCAAGAGAATAGTGAGCAAATTGGCGAACAAATAAGAAAACGACATGGTCATTCCTTTGCAAATGTCATTCATTCTCAGGGTGAGCCCACTAAATTCTAGAGCATATCTGATATAATGAGGAGATCAAATCGTCGAAGTCAATTTATATCATCAACTCCAACATATAGCAACAACTGTAACGAAAGGTTGAATGAAGTTATTGAACCTTTCGTAGATCATACTTCGGGCGAAATGTTTTCTAATCATGGCACCAAGGTATAAGGATTACATGGCGTTGTCTATATTTGAAAAAGTATTTATTTGTAGAATATAGATATACTTACATACATGTTCAATGTTTAGATAACTACTCGCAACAATTTTCCGAATCGATCATTTGATGAGCGCGAGGAAGCTATGTATACAAATCAAAATGAAACAGTACAAAACGATAACACCAATACAGCTGAAAGAAGCAGTGGTATAAGAACAATTTCTCTTGGAACAACAAAGGACACGATTTCCAAGTCTACTATGAATGACTCACACAACCACACAAACAATGCATTGTTAACGAATGAAGATCAAGGGTTTCAAAATCAACTCAAAACCGGTTTGCAAATGTCCAGTCCAACAAGAACTATTTATGTTGGAACAACCAAGGTATTGTTTCACCTATCCATGAAAACAACCATGCATTTGACCTTGATCAAAGTAAGGTAGTATTAGATACAATACTATTTCATCTTCGTGTTCAATAATTCAATGAGAAATCATTTTGAAATTCCAGGATAGTATCATCCATGGACATAATTGTCGAAACAACAAGACATCGATCAATGTCATTCCGTCTTCTGGTGACGATGACTCTCTATAAAATGTCGGTCAAAATTATGTTGTGTGCAGCCAACCGAAGAACATGGACCTCAATTGGGAAAACAATTCTACAACAATGAATGATCAAGCAATAATTCAAAACCAGATCATGATTAGTAGACCAAGTGGAGATGCAGAAAGGACTATTTTTCTTGGAACATCAAAGGTCTTACTCAGCCTATTCATACACAACTTCCATATTTAGATCTTACCAGAAGATTTGACATAATATTTAACAACGACATTTTCACTTTTCAAGATAATAGCGCCGAGGCTCGTCGAGGACACAACATTCAAACCCCAACTCATCTGAACGATATGATGGAAACCAACCTTCATTATAATTTTCATGATGAAAGCAATTTGGGTCAGGTTTCAGGCGATGGTACTCAATGAAGGCAAGTCAGGAATCTACATCGTCGCAACAACAGAGGAGAGAGATGTCGACATGTCTCACCTCACTTTGCATTGAATGGTAACATCCATGCTCAAGATCCATGTTTAAATATACATACATCAGGAAACATGGTTGAATTTTTCCAACAAATGTCCTCTTTCCATCGAGCATTTCGTGCCGAAATTGATAAATTGTCAATTGTAAAAATGTGTAATGTTTGTCATGAATCATACCCTAGAATGAATGTTTTCAGACGAGATGAAGGACCTATTTGTGTGAGATGTAGGAGATATCGTGGTATCCATCGTTTTTCTCGAGATAAGAACATGAATCCTGGCAAACAACCTCCTATTTTATCAATTTTGACATAGGTTGAAAAAATGTTAATAGCACGAGTGAATCCAATACTATAGGTCACACATGCATGTGGAGGTCAATATAAATACAGTGGCCATACAATTAGCTTCCCACAGGACATCGTTTCAATTGCTAAGACTCTTCCTCGTCTAATAGAAGACCTAGACATATTAATTGTCAGGAGAGAAGGGCCTCCATCCAAGCACTATGATTGCATTGTTAGTAGGTCGCGAGTAATGGATGCATTGCATTACAAAATACGAATGGAAAAATATTACCAAGATGTTGAACTAGTTGATCCAGAATCAGTCGTATGTCTCCCAGACCAGCGAACAGATGTCTCCTCTAAATTGCGTTATATCAACTCTGACATAGCTGATTCAGAAGAGATTGATGCAGACATTGATATATTTGGAACTCATCGACTCAAAACTCATCCTTCATCCTTTACAGCTAGAATGCCAAATGCACAAAGAGAGATAGAGGAGATACGAAACTTTGTTAACAAAGAATCTTCTTTGTCAAATTTAGATATGGAATGGCCAGAGATTGGTTTGTCTCCAATAAATGAATACAACACAGAAGGTTTGTTTGACATGGCATTTCCAACATTATTTCCCACGGGCACTGCTGATTGGTTGCAACCACATTTGAAGGATGTCCGCTTACATGAGTATGGGTTGCACCTACTTAAATATTGTGATCAAAGGTTTGGAAAACATCCAAGGTTTCGGTATTTTGTATTGAACATGATAATGAGACATCGTAGCCAAGGAAAAACTGTTGTATTCATGAAAAAAACATTGAAGATGGCATACCTACCACAATTGAAGATTTACGTAAGGAGCTCATTGAATTCCCTGACACCAAATTAGCCGAACGATTGATGCGTTTTGGTTCATGTCTTCGAGGAACGAAGGCATACTGGAACATATGTCATAGTGAGCTTACTGACACGATATCACAAATCGGTTGCCCAACTTTGTTTCTCACTCTGAGTGCAGCTGATACCAAGTGGCCAGACCTACATAAAGTTATGCCCAATTATGCACCTATATTTGCACACAACAGAAATAGATGGAGAACCGATAATGTTATAAACTATCCACATATTGTTGCAAAGTATATGTATGAACGTTTCAGTATATTCCGTGACGAAATCATTGTAAAATACCTTCATGCAAAATACTACTGGTGCAGGTATGTGATTTCCTTATTCTATTTTTTACTCTAACATGTTAGATTATTACTTGAAATTTTGTTGCAAGCTAATATTATTGAAACATGATGAGTTTCATAGGTATGAATGGAAACATAGGGGATCGGCACATATCCATGTATTTCTGTGGTTAGAAGGTGCACCAGACATGGAACAACTGGATTGGACAGACACGATAAGAGTTGATGCAGCAAAACGATACTTTGACAACTATGTAACAGCATGGAATCCTCGTGATGCTCACCACAGGAATATATCTATTCATCGATTTCCAGAGGAAGATCCTTGCTTATTGGATACCAGTGAAATATTCAATACAGATCCCCTTGATGATTTTGAGCAACTAGCGAATAGAGTGCAACGACACACAAGATGCAGTGTTCATTCATGTTTACAAAAAAAAGGTTCCTCCTACATGTGCCGATACAATGCACCATGGGAAATTCAAGATCAGTCGAAAATATTTGTCAATGACAAAGGTCACAAAAAATATGAACCAGCTCGCAACGACGACAGGTTAAATGTTCATAACATTCCTCTTCTTTCAATATGGCGTGCCAATGTTGATTACCAGCCGGTTCTTTCACGTCATGCAGTTTTGAAATACATTGCAAAGTATGCTTCAAAATCAAAGAGAAGATCAGAAAGCTATCAAGACATGTTGACAAGAATTTCCAATGTCGTTGACTCTGACATTCCCTCTATATGTGCATATAAAATTTTCCTTGCTGAAACAATTATGGAAAGAGATATAGGAGCACAGGAAACCTGTCATATGTTGTTAAAGCTTCCTCTTGTTATTTCTAGCCGCAACTTTGTTTCAATTAATGTTGTTAGAAAAATATTCAAAAGAGTTTCTTCCAACTCGGATAACAACAAATTCCCAACAGGGTCTGGGTTTCTAGAACACTACCAAAAGAGACCTCCATTTCTGGAGCACTTATCTTTGATTGAAACTGCATGATCATGGTCTTTTAGTGGTCGACGTCAGAGAGAACCATGGAAGCCAAGAGATACACCTGCAATAGTTCGTGTATGGCCACGGTTCTGTGAGGTTCCTAACAACAATTCAGATTCCTTTGAGTCATTTTTCCTCAGTGAATTACTTCTCTATAAACCATTTAGAAACATTCAGATTGATATTGGAGTCAGCACAGAAATTATTATTCATAACTGGAGGATCCTTAGATATCGAGCTTGGCATGTCAATAGGATACCTTTAGAACCAGATACCAATGAAGAATATGATGATACAAATGAAGATGAAGTGATTCATGAGAATGACATGGATGAGTGGGAGATGTTGTCATGTCTTGTTCCTCCCAATACTGTTCAAGTTTCAGACATTGATACTCTTGGTCTCAGAGACTTTGACTTGATCCATGCATGGAATAGTACTACAGGTTGGAATAGAAACTTAGAGGACCTAATATATTTCATAAAAAACATACGCTCAAGAGGATCCATACCAAATCTTTCACATTCTAGGTCGGCTTCTCCATCCTCATTTTCTGATAAGCAACGTCTTTGTTTGAAACTATAATTGAACATTTCCATGAAGGACCTAATGCAGACCCACTGAAGATGATAATTCAAGGAACTGCAGGGACAGGAAGTCTTATCTTATACATTGTCTTGGACATGAATTTTCAATGCATTCCATAAATGGAAAAAACCCTTTGCTATTGCTGGCACCTACAGGAGTAGCTGCCTTCAACATACGATCCAAAACAATTCACTCGGCCCTTAGAATCCCTATTAAAGACTTCAAATCTTTACAGGGTCAGTCACTTTCTGTATTGCAAGAAGAAATGCGATATGTTACACACATTTTAATTAATGAAATGAGTTTCATTGGGCCAAGGTTGTTCATACAAATTGATTCACGTCTTCGGGAGGCATTTCCTGAAAAAAGGTCAGTTCCTTTTGGTGGGAGATCTTTGATTCTTGTTGGAGATCTTGGGAAGTTGCCTCCTGTCAAAGATAAACCATTGTATGTAGGAAACATGGCTGTTAGGGTGTTATGGAAAGATTTCAGAAAGGTTGTTACATTGGACACGATATTATGTCAACAAGGCACAGATCCAAATCAAGTCAAATTTAAGAGGTTGCTAACCAACATCAGAAATGCAAACCCAACAGTGGATGATTGGAATCTTTTAATGTCATGAACAGATGCAAATATGGATGGTACTAAAATTAATACTTTCAATTCAGAAATCCATTTGTTTCCTATGAATAGCTTGGTAAATGTACATAATCGATGCATGCTAAAGTCACTTGGAATTCCTATAGCAATATGCGTTGCTGAACATACGAAGAATAAATATTTTTCTGATGTTGATGATGACCAGCTTCAACAAGAAGTGCTTTTATGTCCTGGTCAATGAGTGATGTTGACGTGTAACTTGTGGGTGGAAGCAGGGTTGGTAAATGGAGCACTTGGAACAGTTGAAAACATTTTTTTCTCTTATGGATCCAAACCACCACAACTGCCAATGTATGCTACAGTCTCATTTGATAATTACATTGGTTTACCATGGGACATCAGATATCCCAAAGTTGTTCCAATAACACCTATTGCTAGAGGAAATCGCAAGAAAATTCCATTGCGTATGGCTTGGGCTCTTACCATACACAAATCGCAAGGTTTGACTTTACAAAGGGCAACCATTGATATCGGTATCGCAGAGAGGCAAGGTTTAACTTTCACAGCAATTTCAAGGGTAAAATCTATTGATGGTTTACGAATATCTCCGCCATCTACATTTGAAAGGTATTCAAAGATGGTGAAAAGTGCATATGCTACAATCAGGAAAAAAGAAAAAAAAACGGTTGGAATCCATTTCAGCTTAAAGATCACAACTATTAGGTTATTAGGTAACTTGATTGTTTATTGTATAGATATTTATATTGACATGTTTCATTGTTATTATGTGAATTGGTAGGAAGAAATATAGATTGCAAGAGAGAAAACCAATTTACAAACTGGCAGAGTTTAATCTCTATTTATTCATTGTCTTTTCATATAGTTGTTGAGAATAAGATTTTTTCCTATATGTTAACATACACTTTTTCAATATGTTCAATTACAATTCAATTTACAAGCATTTGTTAAGGTGTATTATGACATAAAAACATAGTGGTAGCCATTATTTTTTTTACTAATTTATTTGGATTTTTGTTCTTCATATTCTTTTGTATGTGTTGAAAGAGTAAAGATATAGTTAGTTATCTATTTTTTTTTCAGAAGATCCTCACAACTAAATGTAATTTTTTTTAATTGGGTTTTATCGATTAAATGTGAATGTACTGATGAAATGTGCCAGAAAAACAGTATTGAATGATAGATTACGAGATGACATGCCAATGATTTTGACATATATAACCATGACCATACATGTTACCATTTTATGCAACTTACGTTTTGTTATATTGTATGATTTAATTGTTATTGATATCTTAGAGTTTTAGTGCTTATGCCACATTTCCTCCAATGTTGTTTATTGTATTATTTGATTAACATTATGTTCGAATTCATAAAACCATATATGTTTTTATTTTCCAGATCTTTACGTCAAATCCAAATAAAAAATGGATGTAAAAAAAATCAGACATCGTCCAACAGTATGCATCATACACCTCATAGATGAACCAAGGTTGAGGCATCGATTTCAGATACATGTTCTACATCCTGGAAGAGGAAACCTTTCCAAACCAGAAATTCAAAAGGAGATAGGGAAGAAATTTGGCATTACTGGTACACAACAAATATTTATTTACGGTTTTTGTACGTATGGACAAACATCTTCAGGTTTTGGGTTGGTATATGACAAGCTTGAGGATGCAATAAAATATGAGGCTAACCACAGATTGGTGAAGAACGAAATTCGTGATCTTGGCAAGAAAACCCAAAAAAATACTGAAAAAAAAACAAAGAAAATTTGTGGTGTCATGCCAAGAAAATAAAAAGATTGTTGAGCCACTGTCATCACTATCTATATAAAAAAAATAGTGAGAGTCCCTTTTCTTTCTGTTCGCATCATTGTATTTATTCAGTGTATCATTGCATACAGTTATCTAAATGTGTTGAAGATATTTTATAAGTTTGAATAATATTTTGAATTTTGATTTGTTCCTAAGTAATCTGTTGTCAACCTATATCTTGTTCATAAGTAGTTTAAATAGCTTTGTGTGTTGGTTCTAATAAACTATTTTTATGATTTGTTATGTTTCTGCTGCAATATGGTAATGTTGGTTGCTTGATTTTTTTTGCATGATGCCATTAATTAAACTGTTTTGTAGTAGTTGGGTTTATTTTTATTTTGAATTTCTTTTTGCATTCTGAAATCGATGAAGGGTTGTCTTGGATTCTCATGTTCATTGGTGCTTATGGTGTCTTTTTCCATTGGCTTATGGTTATGTTCTACTGTGTCTGTGTTATGCAAAGAAATTATTTTTATCATTTACTATGTTTCTGTTGGTAGTAACTATGTATTTTTTAATGTTATTTATGAGTAGGTTAAATAGGTTTGTGTGTTCGTTCAAAGAAATTATTTTTATGATTTGTTATGTTTCTGTTGCAATATGGTAATGTTGGTTGCTCGATTTTTGTTACATGATGCCATTAATTAAATTGCTTTGTAGTAGTTGGGTTTATTTTTATTTTGAATTTCTTTTTGCATTCTCAAATCGATGAAGGGTTCTCTTGGATTCTGATGTTCATTGCTGCTTATGGTGTCTTGTGTCATTGGTTCATGGTGATGTTCTACTATGTTTGTGTTATGCAAAGAAATTACTTTTATAATTTATTATGTTTCTGTTGGTAATAACTATGTATATTTAATTTTATTTATGAGTAGCTTAAATAGCTTTGTGTGTTCATTCAAAGAAATTATTTTTATGATTTGTTATGTTTCTGTTGGAATATGGTAATGTTGGTTGCTGGATTTTTGTTACATTATGCCATTAATTAAATTGTTTTCTAGTAGTTGGGTTTATTTTTATTTTCAATTTCTTTTTGCATTCTGAAATCGATGAAGGGTTATCTTGGATTATGATGTTCATTGCTGCTTATGGTGTCTTTTGACTTTGGTTCATGGTTATGTTCTACTATGTCTGTGTTATGCAAAGAAATTATTTTTATAATTTATTATGTTTATGTTGGTAATAACTATGTATTTTTAATTTTTTTTTAGTTAATTGCAAATGGATCCGAGCATTTGGAGTTTACTACCACTCAAGTTGCTAGAGATGATTCTCCTATGGGTGCCATTTTCAACATTGATTCGTTTGCAATCAATCTCTAAACATTGTGAAGAGCTATTGTCCAGGCCATCTTTTGTTAGTGCTTGGAAAAATAACAATATAACAGAAACTGGGCTTCTAATTGAACTATTGGGACAGTATCAAAACCATTTTGTATATAAGTTTATAAATCGTATAGGACATACATCTTTGTTGCATGTCCCTTATCCAAAATATAGATATACGATTGAATGTATAGTTGGTTCAATCATTTTGCTCTTAAAACATTGTTCTCTATGAGGGCATAAGGATTATTACATCGTAAACCCATTCATAAAGCGTTTCTCAAATATAGGAATTATTGATATAGGAGACTATGGTTTCTTTTCTCTAATAGGAAACCCTGGTCAACAAAAACATGGATGGATACTTGTATGTCATCAGCATACTGAACACGGTCCTAAATTTTTTATCTGCAGCAATCTCCAAAGAGTTTGGAGAGAAACAATTGGTGCTGATGGTGAACCTACTGCTCCTAAAGATGTTATTTTTTATAAAGGAAAAATTTATTGGTTGCATGTGAAAATAACTTCTAAAGAAGGTGCCTCATATGTGTATAGATTGTACTCGTTGAACATTGAAATGAATATATGGGGTATGCATTCAATTTACACAGGGCGTAGGAAACGATCTATGTGTCTGACCTTACACTGCAACCGATTGATATGTCTTGTGAATGATGGTTTTACAAGTATATGGTGCATAGATGAAATCCAGGATTTCAAACGCAGTCAACATTGTGTTCAACAAACAGATAGTCATTTCGAGGATGGTAAAGGGTTAAGATGGACCCTTTTACAAGGTATGACCAAAACAGACATTGTTCAAATTATATACCATTCCAAGCAGTTGGAAATTCTATATTGATGTGCAAGAATGCTGAAATTCCATTCATATACTATGATTTGGAAATTTGCAGTGTTACTCATTTAGCAGTTGATGAAAGATCATTGCTTCCAAATCATCGTCTATCATTGCCAGCAAACAATCGATGCAGTAACATTATCATGTATAAGAATTTCATTCATCTAACTCCAAGCATGGTTTTATTCAATGATCTTCTCCATTTCCCTCCGACATTGTTTCAGTCCCTATAGGATTTTGGCATGGAATTCAATAGGTTTATGAGTCTTTGTAAAAAAAACTATGTTTTAGTTTTTGCACTTTGTGCAAATTTTGGTATGTTTTGGTTTCAAATAAAACATGTCTTCAGCCCATGAAGCTTTTTATAAAGGATACAGAAATTTGGAGTGGCTATGTTTGATTTTTTGCTTCAAATCACTATTTTTATTTTTACTGATCTAAAATAAACAGATTTATTTACTGTATAACATCAAAATTTATTGGCTATATCGAGAATTTAATGGAAACAATACTTTACATCTTTTAAATAGTACAACTAATTTTACATATCTTGCCCTCACATACTAAAAGATTGCATTATCAACAAATGAATAAACAAAGCATTCGATTTCAACTCGGTATGATAACAAACATTGCACATTAAAGGACACATTTTTTGCACTTGAAATAACAAAGATATTCCATAACTGACGATAAGGTAATTTATGATGACTTTCCGTACTAAGTTGACAAAATGTCAAAGGTTTTTCAACAATTGCATATATCAGTTGCTCAAGTTACAATTTAAATAATCAATACAATATTTCATTTTCTCAAGTAACAATTTAAATAATATATGTAATCGTTGCAATTAAATTCCTAGATTTCCTCATTTTAACAATCCATACATTCATTTACATCATATTCATGGATGCATTGCTTACTATTATATTGAAATTGTTACTTTTTGTATTCGTTTAAAAATTTTATTTTTTCATAAATATCACACATCATAAAATATATGGAACTGAAACTGCTTAGAAAATAATTTAGTTTCACATTAAATAAACATCAATTAAACAACTGTTGCAGTATTCCAGTCTATGAAAACATTTCAGTACAAACATTGTAGATTATATAACAATTATTCCCACTTGAAATAACAAAGATATTCCATATTTGCTCCACAATTGACATTCACGCCTTGTTCAAATGAAAACAACATAACTAACGTCTTGTAATTTATGATGACTTTCTATACACCACATGTCACAAGACGCCATAAGCAGCAATGAACATCAAAATCCAAGATAGCCTTTCATCGATTTCAGAATGCAAAAGAAAATTCAAAATAAAACTAAACCCAACTACTACAAAACAATTTAATTAATGGCATCATGTAACAAAAATCCAGTAACCATCATGACCATACAACAATGTCACAATTCAACTTGATGCTCACTCACTATGATGATCCACCATAGCACTTCATACATTAAACAGATATTTGTCTTATTAAATTACTTTTAATGTTGTAATGCAATGAACCACATTAATTAACATAACCATAATACAATATATTCATACATAAACAACGCAATCGAACATAACCCTTCGTTTATGTCAAAACATAATTAACACTTGAAAATTTCACTCCACCTAATCATTGTGCAACATTACAATGACTTATATATTGTCACATTACCACATTACTCAACATAGCCATAATGCAACATGGCAATTATGTCGCATTGTGACGTTTATCACATGTTATGTTACATTACCGACATTCATCAAGGGTTGTGTCACATTGTGATATTCACCAAGGGTTATGTCACATTGTAATAATGCCCAATATTTGACACATTAATAATGTCTGTTTGGATGTTTAGAAAATTTCTTTAAGAATTATCTTGATATATAT
>LPNX010966488.1:0-71681 GCA_001517045.1 Pseudotsuga menziesii
TCCCCCCTTAAGGACACATTCCTGAACTCATAACATAGACCGAAGTTTAGAAAACTTCGCTTCTGTAAGAGACTTGGTGAAGATGTCTGCAACTTGATCATTTGTAGGACAATATAGCACTTCAATAACACGATCATGAACAAGATTTCTGATGAAGTGCATGTGTAGCTCAATGTGTTTGATGCGCTGATGTAGAAATGGATCTTTGGCAAGCTTGATGGCACTTTGATTTTCATACCAAAGTGGAGTAGGTTGTTGTTGCTCGAATCCAAACTATGAAAGGATCTATTGAAGCCATAAAGCTTCCTGACTGGCATTAACTGCGGCTCGATATTCTGCTTCTGCTGAAGAAAGAGCAAGAGCTTGTTGTTTCTTACAAGCCCAAGTGACAGGTCAAGAGCCCAGACTGAAAACATAACCTGCAGTAGACTTCTGATCATCAAGATCACCGGCCCAATCTGAATCAGTGAAACCAACCAACAAAGGTTTCCCCCCTGTACTGTAATGAATCCCAAACTGAATTGTACCTTGAATATATCGAAGTATTCTTTTTGCTGCTTTCCAATGACTTTCATGAGGAGTTTTCATATAACAGGAAACACGACCAACGGCAAAGGAAAGGTCAGGACGGGAATGAGTCAAGTATAAAAGACTACCAACAAGCTGACGATACAAGGTGGCATCTACTTCAGGGGAAGTACAAGTGGTAGAAAGATTGACTCTAGGCTGGAAGGGAGAAGGAGCTAGTTTACAATCTTCCATGTGGAAGCGACGAAGAAGGTCACAAGCATACTTAGACTAGGAAAGAAAGATTCCTTCTTTGGTTTGCAGGACTTGTAGACCAAGAAAATAATGCAAATGTCCTAAGTATGACATTTCAAAATTTTGCTTAAGACTGGATTTCACATGGGTTATAAGGTTATGGTCACTACCAGTAAGGATAAGATCATCAACATAAAGAACAAGTATGATGAGATGGTTTTCTACTTTCTTGGTATAGACATTTGGGTCAGAATGGCATCTAGAAAAACTAGTGTCAAGGAGAAAGATATCCATTTTGGCATACCAAGCTCTAGGAGCTTGCTTAAGGCCATATAAGGATTTCTTAAGGAGACAAACAAGGCTAGAGTTATTCTGAACATATCCAGGAGGTTGTTCCATGTAAATTTACTCATGTAAATCACCATGTAAGAAGGAAGACTTGACATCCATTTGATGGACTTCCCAGTTATGTAAGGCTGTAAGGAAAAGAACAAGGCAGACGGAGTTCATTTTTGCTACAGGGGTAAAGGTTTCATTGTAGTCAATCCCTTCAACTTGGGAAAAACCTTTGGCAACTAACCTTTCCTTAAGTCTTTCAACACTTCCATCTGATGCATACTTAGTTCTGTAGACCCATTTACATCTGACAAGTTTTCTTCCTTTTGGAAGAGGAACAAGATCCCAAGTATCGTTCGCTATTAAGGAACGATATTCTTCATCCATAGCTGCATCCCAATCTGGATTTCCTGAAGCTTTTACAAAAAATTTTGGATCATGATTCTCGGAAACTTGAGCCAAAAGAGAAGAGGATCGCTGAAACTGAGAACGTGTTTGACGTTGATCTCTAGGATCACCGACAAGATCACCAGCTGCTTCACATGTTGAACGAACCCATCGAGGAAGTATTGGTGCTAGTGCAATTGGAGGAACATGAGCAGGCGGAGGTGGATTTTCATCCTCACTATCATCATCAGAAACTGGAGTTGGAAACCTGTCAAGGAAGTTGGAAGAAGAAGAAGAAGGAACAATCGCCGAATCAGGCTCGCAGGCCAAAGATGGCACACCCGCCAAGTTAGGCTCGCAGGCCAAGATATTTTCATCAAATTTAACATCTCTTCTAGTGATTATATCATGAGAATGTGTTAGAAGAAGTCTATAACCTTTTGCATCTTCGGAATATCCAACAAATATGCACTTTTCTTTTTTAAGCTGCAATGCTTTCCATTTTTTATCCGGAATGTGAGCCCATGCTTCACAACCAAACACATGAAAGTGACTTACATCTGGTTTAATTTTACTCCATGCTTCTTCCAGTGTTATACCCTGTAAAAATTTAGTGGGTGCGCGATTAACTATGTAATTTTCACAATTTATGGCCTCATCCCAATATTGAAGACTTAGTCCCTTAGATTGGATCATACAATTAGCCATTTCTTTTAAAGTGCGGTTCTTCCTTTCAACTACACCATTTTGTTGTGGTGTATATGGAACAATGTGCTGTTGGTGGATTCCTTGTTCAGTGCAAAAAGTAGTGAACTTGTTGTTAACATATTCTCCTCCATTGTCAGATCTTAACTTAATAATTTGATGACCAGATTGTTTTTCAACAAGGGCCTTATAGGCCAAGAACATGTTAAATACTTCGCTCTTAAGTTTTAGGAAGTAAACCCAAGTGCGTCTGGAGTAGTCATCAATGAAAGTTAAGAAATATTTGAAACCAGAAAATGAAGCAGATGGAAGAGGACCACACAAGTCACTATGCACAAGCTCCAAGGGAACCGAGGTGTGCCAAGAAGCACGTTTGTCAAAACTATCCCGATGATGTTTTCTGAGTACACAACCGGAACAAACACCATCCTTGCAAGATACCAGCAGAAGACCAGTCACCATATTGTCTTTACATAGTTGTTGCAATGAGCGATATTTTAAGTGACCAAATCACTCATGCCAAAGTTTACTCAAGTTATCACTATGAGCAACAAAAACTGAAGGAAAAGGTGATGACCCAAAGTCGTTAAATTTGTACAACCTGGTAATATCATCAATAGTTCCAGTAGCAAGGATATTTTGAGGATTTTTAAAATCCTTGATTACAACTTGGTGAGGTGTAAACGTCATAGTTTTACCTTCACCTGAATGAGTAATTTGATAGACTGATAACAAATTGCAGGAAATTTTTGGAACACATAATACATCACTGAAATGACCATTTTCTACTGGAACTGTTCTAGATCCTACAACACTTAGAGATCTATCATCACCAACAAATATTTGTTTGGTGTTACATTCATGCATAGTAGAAAGGATGGCTTTATCCTTAGCCATATGATAAGATGCTCCGGAATCAATGAGCCATTCATTTGAAGTAGAAGAAGAAGATGCAATATAAGAGTAACCAGAAGCACAAAGTGCATGTCCATGAGAGTTAGATTATGAAGATGAATCTAGGCTGATGTGGTGCTTCTTCATTGCTGCTTCCAAGGCTGCCATCTTCTTAAAACATTTAGATTCATCATGATTATCTTTCCCACAAAAATTGCAATGACACTCAGTCTTCTTTCCTTTTTGCTTGGATCCTTTGTCATTTTTTAAAGGAGGAGCTGACTGAGAGGGTTTGGTACCCTTTTTGTTTGGCTTATTATTGCGAGAATTATGTTTCTTGGGAGGCTTGGACTTTTCTTTCTGTTGGGACAATAAGGCTTTCCCAGATGTATCTGCATTGTTAATTATTTCAAGATGAATGAGCTTATCTTTCTCTCTAATTAAGGAATCACAAAAGGATTCAAGGATAAAATCTTGATAGCTAGCTGCTGGCAAGGATTCTTTCATGGAGTAGAATGTAGATACAAAAACAGAATATGCAGGTCCAAGTTTTGAAAGAATATGATAAATACATTGTTTGTCTTATTTCTTAATCTTGCATTTGGCACATAATAGTCTAAGAGTTTTATACTTAGATAAATAGTCTTGAATGCATGAAAAATCATTTGGATTCAAGGAAAGAAACCCATTCTCAAGTTGATGACCCCGAATTTCATTATGTTTACCAAACACAGATTCCAACTTTTCTCAAGCTTTATCAGGTTCATCAATGCCAGATATGTGGAAGCGCAAATCAGTAGAGATTGACATCCCAATCAATCCACGAGCTTCATCACATCTATTTTTCCATTTAATTTTCTTATCATCATCAGTGGGTTTTGTTTCTTTCCCTGAATTTATCCTAAAAAGTCCCCTACTTCGCAGAACATTCTCCATACGAGATTTCCATGAGAAATAGTTAGAACTTATAAGTATAATATCACAAGGGGAGGCCATACTGTAAAATAATGGCTGAAAGAATAGAAACTAACTATCTGAATGCAAAGAGATTGAAAAAATATGCGGTTTTAAAAAAAATGACACTTAAAACTGATTCCAGATGATGAAGTTATGCTTGATCAAAGGAAATGTTGAAGATGTCCCCAATAGTGACGTGGTAGATATTAATTTGACCAACTAAAAAAAAGAACCCCCCTCTTCCAAAGATCAACCTTTGACAATCACTTTACAATAAAGTTGCTTTGAAGTGAATCACTTTTGTAGAATAAGTGAGGTTCACTTTAACAATAATGTACTTTTAAATAGTGCGGCAATAAATTAAAAGACTTAAGTGACTCACTTTTATTTTATTTTATTAATGTGAGATGCACTTTTACAATAAAGTAACTTGAAAATAGAAATTGCATGCACTAAAAAGTAGCTTGATAAGATTTGAACTCAAGACTTATCAAGGTGTAAAGCAACTTTGGACCAAGTGAGCTAAGTTTAAAAGGTACATAAAACTATGGAAAGAGGAAGGGGTTTTTTTTTTATTTTTTATTTTTTTTTATTTACTTTTCTCTCTTGTTTTCCGTGCTTGCTTTCTTTTCCTGCAAATCACAAAAAAAACGAAAAACAAAAACAAAAAAAACTTTTTCCACACAATGGGGTTAGATCTTGGTTAGCTTACCCGGAAATTCTACATTTTCAAGTTTTCTCGCTGTTTCTGATTTGCCGTGATCGCACAAGGTGCACGGCAAAGAGCATACGTAGCCGAGAAGACAAGAAAAAAAAACTTTCCCTCATTGTTTCTGATTCGCCGCGATCGTGCATGGTGCACGGCAAAGAGCATACGCAGCCAGGGAAGGCAACAGTCCGAGACTAAAAAAAAAGGATCTAATAATAACACTGATAAAATATGAGAGATTTAAAAAAATAAAACAAATCCATCGCTGTAACATTATCCCTTCAGATTTGCCGAAATGGGTGTCTCTGGAGAAAATGGAAATGGTTTTCGATGAAATGAAAACTATTTCCCAATGGAAATGGCGCTCCGGACATAATGGAACAACTCCCATAGGACACAAATGCATAGAAAATCTAGAACCAGAAACCCTTTCAAAGTTTTGGCAACACGAGTTCCAGATCTTGATCAAAATCGAAAGCGGCTCTTCATAAAAGCTCTGATACCATGTTAGGGTACATAGGGTACTCCCAAAGGACTGAACACCAAGAAAAACCACTTCACACAAACAGATCACAGATCAATACACCAATGTTTGTCACGTGGTTAGAACCCTCGAGAGGGAAACAGTCCACGGCCCTAGCCAAATAGCTACTTGGAGCAATTTATTATGCAAAAGAAAGAAAGTTACATGAGCTTCTCATAATCGATCAACTAGCCAAGGACCCTCTATGCTCTTTAAATAGAGATCATAGACCAATCGGGTGTTAAGCCACGGATCAATGGTAGGTATGATCTAAGAGAAGTTGAACCGTCGGATCACTCTATCTCTAGAACATATCGTGACCGTTGGATTAGAATATTTACAAATGCATACTAATGCATACTAAAGAAACACACTTTTACCTAATGGATATATTACACAAGTTGATCTTAACAAACTCCTAAGTGTCTAAATATCCTAACAGGTTGCAAAACAAGTTAGTCAATTGTCAATCAACCAATCTGCTTCAGGACAAGCTACGGCTTTGTTTCAACCTGCCCAAATGGTGAGTGTACTTTTAGTGCAATCGTCGAACCAAAAGGGTAACCGGCAGCCAGAACGGAGTAGAAAAAGGGGTAAGAACAATTGTAAGGGTGGGAATAAGAATGAGAATGGTAATAGTAATGACAAGAACAACCGTAATGCTGGGGAGGACAAGCAAGCTAAACGTAAGGTTAAGTTCCCTTGCAAGTTATGTAAGGACGATCACCTCACTTACATGTGCCCTCGTATCGATGAAGCTTCAAGATTCTTGGCACAGGGCCGAGCTGTGCTAACTAACCCTTTACCTCACAATCAAAATATGAACTCAAGGACCCATGTTCAATCTAGTGGTGATTTAGATTCGCCGGAGGGTAGTGGTCATGGTTACATTAACATGGTACGTGTTGTGAAAGTTGTGACCCGTGCGAAAGATTATGGTTCGTCACAACCCAACCCAGGAAAGGAACCTGATCCACCAGGGTCCCCTTTGCGTATTGAGAAACCTATGGATAAACCTAAATCTGCACCTCACATTCCTAAGGGATTCCTTAAGCGTTCGGGGCATAATCCTAATGCCTGAGTCACCCAGAACTATTCAGTTGTAGAGGATTTGGGCCACACTCTTTGTGCGATGTCTGCATTGATAGTGCTTCAGAGTTGTCCTTCGCAAAGGAAGGCGTTGCTTTCTGCCCTCGGTGTGAATGATGATGATTCTTCCTTCGTGATTAAATTTGAAACCGCAAGACTTTATTCTCGCTTACCTTACTATGTGTCTCTTTTGATTCATGTAGAATGCCTTAATATTATCGTCAAGCGCACTGTGATTGACGAAGGCGCTGCCGCTTCTGTGATGTCTTTATCATGTTGGAAGGGTTTAGGTTCCCCTGAGCTATCTAAATTAGCGAACATGTTAACTACATTCGATGGGAGATCGTTTAGGCCGCATGACATTCTTCCTTCCCTTAAAGTCTGTTTAGGAGGGAAAACCGTTGCGATAGAGGTCGAGGTGGTTGATGCACCCCTTGACTATAATCTATTGCTGGGTAGGAATTGGATGTATAGTATGCAAGCCGTTGCTTCTTCCCTATTTCACATTGTATGCTTTCCATTTAACAGGAAGATAGTCACAATTGATCAAATGACATTCAAGAATCCGTCTATTACCACATCTTTGGGAGCTTCGATCCTGATCGTTGAAGACTCTCAGCCGGCAACTAGGAGTGTGGGTGTAGGCATGTATCCATCCCTCATGGGAAGCTTTAGTTGTCCTGCACCGATTCTTATGATAGCGTCTAGTTTCAGTGAGGCTTTGACATTTATGAGATTGATTTATTTTCGCACAAGTCATATGGAAGATCCTTGGATTCTTCCTACACCGAGTACTCCGAGTGAGCCCATCATAACAGACGTGCCGTTTCCTACAACTATGATAAATTATCAAGCTAGTCTCAAGTGTGTTGCAGAGCCTAGTCCTTCCTCTTCGTGGATGGAGGATGAGGACCCTTATCTGCTGCCGGCATGGGTAGTGTAGTATTCTCACATGCACGACTGTCTTGATACGGTTTTCCCTTCAGATGAAGCGATTATTGAGGCTATGTCAGGAGTTGAGCCACCATGGGTGGAACTCCATCATAGATATTACTTTCTTCCTGAGCTTGACTGGTTGGAGTGTGAGGACTTTAGGGCAGTTCTTAGTGAGAGAGTTGGTAGTCCTATGGTTCCATTAAGCTCTCTTGGTCTGATGGCTGATGGAAACATGGCGAACATATCTTCAATTATTCCTATCAATATATCTTGCGATCCTAGCATGATAGAGAATGTCTTTATTGGGGCGGAATGTTCCCATGCTAAGATTCAAGAGTACACCGAGCTATTTAAATAATTCCATGATATCTTTGCTTGGTATTACGACGAAATGCCAGGTATCGACCCTCGTATTATCGAGCATGAGATTAAGACTTACCCCAACGCTAAGCCTGTTTGACAACGCTTGCGTGTGGTGAATCCTAGGAAAGCACCAACGATTAAGGAAGAGATAGAAAAGCTGTTAAAAGTCGGTTTTGTCTATCCCATTCCCTTGACGGAATGGGTTTCAAACCCCATTTCGGTGGATAAGAAGTAGGGAGCGATCCACATATGTACTGATTTCCGTGATTTGAATCGTGCCTGTTCGAAGGACAATTTCCCCACACCATTTATTGATCATATTTTGGATGAGTGTGTGGGTAGCGAGGTTTTTTCCTTTATGGAAGGCTTTTCTGGATATAATCAGATACAAATTAAACCTGAGGACCAACATAAGACTGCATTTATTTTTCCTTGGGGAACTTTTACATATCAAAAAATGTCTTTCGGCCTTAAAAACGTTAGAGCTACATTTCAACGGGAAATGACCTTGATCTTCCATGATCTCAAGTCGATTATAGAAGTATTTTTGGATGACCTTGCTGCTCATTCTCGTATGATAATGCATCATCCCTATCACTTGAGATTGGTATTCGAAAGATGTCGACATTATTTGGTTAGGTTAAATCCTCATAAGTGCATCTTTTGTGTGAAGTCAGGTCGTTTGTTAGGATTCGTCGTTTCTAAAGAGGGTATAAGAGTTGACCCTTTGAAGGTTGAGGCAATACTTCAGTTGTCTCCCCCAAAGAATATTCGTCATATTCAATGTTTGCAAGGCATGGAAAATGTATTATGCATATTTGTTGTCAATTTTTCCAATTTGACTAGAGGCTTCATGCGTCTATTAAAGAAGGACACCACCTTTTGTTGGGATGAGCGGGCCCAGGAGTCCTTTGATGCACTCAAGCGAGCCCTAGCATTGGCCCAGGTGATTAGTCCCCTAGACTATAGCTGTGATTTCCTTCTTTATGTGGTCGCGTCCATGGAGATGATTGGTATGGTTTTGGTTCAAGAGGATGAGGAGCTCCAAGAGCATGTCATATACTATCTGAGCTGAAACCTTATTGACATAGAGATTCGTTATTCTCATGTCGAGAAGCTTGCTTTAGCTACTGTACATGTGGTTCAACGGTTGAGACATTATATTCTCCTTCATCAAACCTTGGTTGTAGCCCATGTCAATCCATTTCAATTCGTCCTCACTCAAAGGATGGTTGGGGGAAAATATAATAAATGGATTGTCATTCTGCAAGAATTCGATCTTGAATTTGTTTCGGCAAAATCAAAGAAGTCTTTAATTTTTGCAGAGCTTATATCGGATTTCCCGAGCGAAGCCAAGGAGTTGGTTTGTGAAGATACGTTTGTCGATGAACACATATTCTTAATCTCAACTTTAGACCCATGGTATGGGGATATCATAATATATTTACAAACATTGAAGGTCCCTACTCACCTCTCACAGGATGAACGACGACGATTACATCATGTGTGTAAGAACTACCTCATAGTGGATAACACTTTGTACCACCATGGGGTAGATTCCATTTTACGATGTTGTTTAACTCATGAAGAGGCTGAGGTAGTGCTGAATGATTGCCATGGAGGAGCGTGTGGTGGTCATTTATCTAGGATTTTTACAGCTCAAAAGATCTTAAGAGGGGGTTATTTCTGGTCGTCGATCTTTAAGGATTGTGTAGATGCGGTCAAGAGGTGCCACCCTTGCCAGGTGTTCGCATGTAATATGTGCTCAAAAATTGCCCTATTACATCCCATTATCACCGCCGGTCCCTTCACTAAGTGGGGGCTTGATTTTATGGATTGCAACCCAGCTTCGGCTGGGGGGAGTCATCATATCATAGTTTCTATTGATTACTTCATGAAATGGGCTGAGGCTATGCCTACAGTTAAATCTGACGGTGAGACAGCCACCCACTTCGTATTCAACTAGATTATTACTCGATTCGGAATTCTGAAAGAGCTTGTCACTGACCATGGCTCACACTTTCAGAATCGTATGATGGAAGAGTTGGCATCAAAGTTAGGGTATAAGCAAGAGCATTCCTCCTCTTACTACCCTCAAGCAAATGGACAGGTAGAAGCAATAAATAAATCACTCAAATCCATTCTCCAGCAAACGATCACACAAAGCAAGAATAATTGGCACATCATGTTATATCCTGCTTTGTGGGAATATAGAACCGTTGTTAAGACTGCCACGGGTTTTTATCCATATCAACTTGTACATGGAGTGGAGTCGATATTGCCGGTTGAATGCAAGATTCCTTCTTTGAAGCTAGCTGTAGAACTCTTACTAGACACTTCAACATTGGAGGAGCATTTGGTCCACCTTGAGCAACTTGATGAGCAGCGTCGGGATGCCTTGGTGGATCTAGAAGTAAATAAACGTCGCGTAAAGGTCCAATATGATAAGTCTGTCCATCCAAGGAGGTTTAGTGAGGGGGACTTGGTCCTTTTGTGGGACCAACCGAAAGAACCCTTGGGGGCAGGAAAATTTAATCCCATGTGGTAGGGTTCTTATGTGGTCAAACGTGTGTTAGAGAAGGGTGCTTATGAGTTAGTCGATTACGAGGGAACGACCTTAGCGGAGCCTAGAAATGGGCTCTATCTTAAGAAGTACTATGCATGATTTTCAGCCAAGACTGGTTATTGTATATTATTGTATAGTTTGGCATAGTTAGGTCTTTTTCTTATAGTGATCAGGTTTGTGATTAGTTTTCATTTGTTTTGGAAGATGTCAATGGAATATTCCACCTACATAGGACTCGCAGATGGTGCAATCCATCACACTCAACACTCAGCCTCTGCTTCTTGGGTGATTTATACTCCTATGGGTCAGGTACTGTCTTCAGGAGGCCTATGTCTGCGGCCATCTTCCAACAATGTTGCTGAATATAGTGTCGTTATTGAGCTTCTATGGGATGCCATTTCACATGGCGTTCTCTCTCTTGAGGTACGTCTTGATTCAGAGTTAGTAGTTTCAAAGCTTAATGGTTTGTACCATGTTAGAGATCCGAAGTTATTAAGAAGATTCTTACGTGTGAGATTATTAGAATGATAGTTTGACAATATAACATACATACACATTCCAAGAATTAATAATCAAGTTTCTGACTCATATGCTAACTACGTGTTAGATTGACATTTGTTTCATACACAATAAATTCATCACAAACACAATTTTTACACATGTAAATAAATAAACCGATCACCATAAAACGTTTTATATAACATCCAAAATGTGGTAATACATAGTGTCATGATACAAAAATGGGGCTCTCAAGCCACCAATATATAATACACGGTAGTACAAAATGTATAGACTCCTAGGCATCTAATCCTGTGGAGTAGGAGGAGGGTTGTGATCATGGAAGGTCACTATGGCTCTAGCTAGCCGTCGGAATAATCGCACCCATGCTCGTGGTACACCCACCACCTGGCGCTGCATAGCCTTAGGCAAGTCCTCGACTTGCACCATGGGAACCCTATGTGTTAGCCTCACAAAATTGGTATGAATGCTCTGGATCATCCGCTCCACATCCACACCCATGATATCATCTCCTCTTCCCCTCCATCTGTGACGAGGGAAGCCTTCTGGTCATCGTGGTCCCACATCTGCACACAAATGGTAGATGTCACGATGTATTTTCACGCAAAAATATGTCTTTTGATTCCATATAATCAGAAAACACAAAAAAATTAAATAACTCAAAAATAAAAAAAAGAAAGGGTCGAGATTCGTTACCTATATCTCCATATGCCGATCCTGGTGGTAGCATCATGTCCAGGTCCCCTAGAAATCTATCCTTGCATAGGGGTAGTCATCGATGGAAATAATCTGTCATAGCCACCACAGAAAGAAGTCAGCTGGATAGGGGTTGGCCAACCTACCACCCCTGAGTCTATGCATCGCATCTGCCCAACGTCGTTGGGCCGGATCTCGAACCCCGTGAAGAGGAACGTCAACTCTGGGGCTCAATCCTGGAACACGCTCGAATAAAAGCATGCTCAATATACTATTGAACCCGAAGTGCCACACTCTTCCCACCTTACACTCACTGAGCTAATGTTTCATGTTGCTTAGTAGTGTGGTGCTCCAGTCATAAATCGTGGGTCTCATGCACTCCACTGCATAGAACATCAGATTCCGCGAGGCCTAGTGGAGTGATTCCAAGCCTGCTATCCTGCCCAATGTTGGTAGTATGGCCTTTAGGCCTAGCACCTGTATAGCGTTGGTAGGGACCTAACTCCCCACCTTTTCTATGTCTGGATAGCAGTACACCGCAATGTACTCATCGATAGTCGGGCCACCTCCTATCCCACCATGAGAATGAAGGTTCACTACTTCCCCCCATCGGGAAAGCCCAGTAATGAAGTATATGTCCCATGTCTCTATAGTGAGGGACATCCCATATATTTGGAAGGACTCAGAGTCCGGATCCCAGTAATCCACCAGCATCTGCAATAGTCTTGGTTTGGCCCTCAAGCCACCAAGACACCAAAACTTATAGAGTCCACATGCACGTAGAGCTTGTTGAACCATTAGATCGTCCGTTACTGCCTCCTCTACCTCACCATGTTCACAATCTCTCCACTCTAGGACCATCCTGCATAAGAAATTGCAAATTTTCTCATTAGATTACTTAACAAACCTTATGCGCGGCCTCATACGTGACTGTTTTCCAAACAACCATGTATGTACGTGGCTTTGGGGGAATTTTCCGCGTATATCGAGACCTATATGTAGAAAAACCCTCGATTTCTTCATGGGCTGCAGCGCCCTTTTTAGTTTGGCCTAGAAAACTCAAATGACCATGGAATTTGATAAAAATTGCATTGAAATGGAAGAGAAGAGCATGGGTAAGTACCTGGAAGAAATGGTAGTGGATTCTACCGACTGGATCTCCTGGAATTCGCTGTTGAAAATCTTAGCTCAATTGGGTAAAAATTTCAAATGTTTTATAATATTTTGAATTGTTTACTATTTATATAAATTTTTCAAATTTTTGAAAATTTTTACCCCGTTTCCTATAGTTTCGACAATTTCTAATCATTTTTTACCATTTTGACCTAATTCATGATGTAGAGGACCTTTTTCAGTGTCGTTTCAGCCGTTGGATTGATCTATTCGTGCCGATCTCAGGCATCATGTCTAAACTGACATATATTTTAGGTTTCATCACCGTTTTCATTTTGCATCACCTTATGACCATTTCATCATAACCTTAGGTACAAACCCACTCTATTATGTCACAGAACCTTCTTGCTATTTTAGAAGTGGCATGATATGAGTGGTAGAAATTCACCTTACATGGGTACCCTAGTTAGTGCCTTATTTGCATTTGGTGCCCATGCTAACATTTTCTCCTTTAGGGTGTGGGAGTCCATTGTATAGTACTGCCATGACATTTCGCAAGAGCTTCGTACTCCTCTTGATATTTTGCTAGCCTATTTCCCTCAGGACTCCCTCATGTCAAGTTGTGAATGCATTATCATGAGCTTTTCCTGCCTTATTGAGCTTTATGCCGGCTCCCTTGACATTGCGTTTCAGCCAAATAGCTCGAGCTTTTCTCATGTCTAGCCATGTAGAGACATTTTTTATATCCTTTGCAGCTTGATTCCCTTTTTACCGGGATGGGATTTTCCCCTGAGTGTCAATATCCTACACATGTATCCTTGCATTGAGCATAGGTATGTTCCACTGCTTGGAACTAGTTTGTTTTCCCTTATGACACTCATCTCCTCCTAGTCTGTAACTATAAAACAATTTTATTCTTTTTCAAGCTTCTTAAATATTTGAAAAAGTCCAAAAAAATAAAAAAACCAAAAATATGGACAAGGAAAGATGTTATCTTTGGCAGTTGTTGAGTCGTGTCGCCTTCGAATAGAGCACTATATATCACATCCATTGGTTGGGTTTATAGTTTGACTTTAGGAGCTATACTCATTTATCTTAGTTTATCTCCACCGACTGGTTAAGCTTCCAGTCCCCATGGAGCCTCTGTCGATGTCTCCTGTGTCGTAGAGATGTCCCAGTTTGTATATCGAGTCTGTGTTTCCTTTATTTAGTCACCATATGCTGTTATGCTCTTGTTCGAAGGAAGTTGAATCTTGAGTCGGCCATTCCTCAGTTATCTTGAGTTTGCATGTCGGCCATTCCCGGTATAGTTACTGGTTCATGCACCTTATGATCGAGTCCTTCCACATTATACAACTTTGTTGAGTACCTCGTGTTGGATGATGGGGGATGCCTTAATGCCCTCCTTCCAGCAGATTTCATCCCATCGACTTCATATCATTTATTCTGGGATTGGAATCTAGAGTTATTTTGAGTGCCTTGAGACTTGCAGACATTAGTGGCAGGTTCTCTTGCCATCAACAGTATTTGGGAATACATCAATGTCCCCTGATCGATGGATCCTCTCAAGTGTTTGACCTCAACACATCTATTCACACTTGTTATTTTGCACTCTAGTACCTTGATTCCCATTTTCATTATCGATGGGTGATCTCGTGTCTGTTAACGATATACATTAATGACCAGTAAGCAGACGATGGACTACTATGTTCGACCTCGACACCTCTATTCACATAGTAGGACATGTACTCGTAGCAGTTTGTGTAGAAGATTTTCCAGATTGGTGGCATCTCTTATATGCTACCCTCTTGATCGTGCCAGTGTTCATGAGATTTCAGCTCTCATGACTTGATTCCAGTATAGGTCAGACATTTCCAGCCACTATGGAGATCTTGATCTGTTATATATCTTAAGACATTAAGGAGATCATGGTCCTTTGTATATCTTCATCATGGAGATTCTGATCTATGTATATTATACGTGGTGATGACCACTTATGTGATATCTTGTATCATTCCTATTCATTGCCATTGTACTCTTATGTATCCAAGACTGCTATATGTATTTGCAATTATGTGCAGAGTTGTATCATTGTACTATGCTGATTGGGTGGCTGGTATTCCATCTGGGATTCTTCATCACTCCACTTCTGGGATGGACTTATAATGTATTTCAGCCATCGTATGACCCCTCTGACATCACACATTAGGCAGCATCTGTTATAGCTGATTTTACCACTCCAGGTGAATCACACTTTGTATGGCCTTCCCCTGTCCCTCTACAGACTCCTTAGACCCTGTGGACCATTTTTTGTCCTTTAATGTTTCCTTGACCATCCCTAAAAACATGTGAAAAATGATACATGGGACTTTTAAACCCTTAATCGTGTATATACGTGGGCTTGACCCCTAAAACCATGTACATCAGGATGTGTACAAAATCCAAATCCTTTTGGAGTTTTCCTTAACATGGATCTGACTCACTTAACTCGTGGCATTCCCTATGCCTTGAGATCACTCGGATTCGACCTTTCATTACCCCTTTCAAAAGATATATAAGGAACTCTATGGTACATTGAAGGCATATGAGAGAATTGAGAGAAAAGAAACTATAGTCCATTGTTGCCGGAACTTATGCTTGAGTCTGCATCCCTTTGTCCCTTGGTTCACTTTTGTGTTCTTCCCAAGCTTGCCTTTTGCTTTTGAGCTTGCTATCTAGAGATGGAGGATTGAGGTGGTGGAGGCCCAAGTGGGGGACTCAGTTTCTCCGATTTCCAGATGTGCTGACAGAGGTTGTATCTATTGTAATCTCTGATTTATATTAATAGACATATCTTTTCCTATCCAATAATGTTTGTTTGAAGGAATATTTTATCCATGGGATGATTTCAAATGCTTATACATTGTTGATTATATATGCTAGAATAGATCTAACACCATTATATATAGTATGCTTGTATTGTTTACTTGTTGTTGAGGAAGTAATTTATCAATTCAAGCTGAAGTTGGAAAGCTCAACAGGGATCTACTTCAACCGTCCGAAATAAGGTACGAGGTGTGATCCTTTAGTGTTAGACATTTACTTTCTATTGCATATTGGAAAGGATTGATTTCTGGAGTCAAGCTATCTGTTGTGGTACCCCAAGCCATAGGAATTTCTCTTTGTAACACTTCAATCAGCCAAAAACTTCATAAGTCTCAATGCATATAACCTTTTCATTGCTGCAACAATCACTGAGGAATTTTCAGGATTTATAAAATTCAAACACTTCTAGTTCTTAATCACATCAATATTACCAAAACTCATTTATTTCACGCAATCATTATCATACTAGAATTTGCAAGATCACATCATTTATGCCAAAATGAAATGTTCAGATACTCCTTACTTCACAAGCGTATCATTGTACCACCTTACCCTTCCATAGAGCATTTCTGGCAGCCAACCGATCATGACCACTCTCTTCATGCACTTACTATCTTGCATTCATAACAGCACTTGAAATGGTTCCATAATTTTCATCAATTCATCATTTCAGCCATTAGTTATTCATAATAACTCATGCACTATCTCTATATATTCATGCATTGCATCGCAACAGTTGCACCCATACTTATGTATTCCTATCTACAACACTCACTCATACTTTTCATATGCATCCATTCAATGCATAATTACAAGATTTATAAAGTATTTTAATGCATACCCACTCAATTCTACCTTGCATTGATTCAGGAATACTATGCATTCAAGCATACCATGCATGGCCTAACCATGATTACTTTGTATAGGACGCATGACTATAATCAAGATCATCGGTGCTTACTTTCTTCGGGCTACTAATCTCATAGCGACATAATACAAGCATAACATATTTCTATATGAATGCAGTATAAAATTCAAATACCCATATGGTATGAGACCTCTTGATTTTACCACTTCATGCAATTGTTATAATTAAACTCTTACCTTCATGGGTCCTACTTACACCCTTGACATTACTAGTTTGGTTGGTCCTTTGCAGGAGATTGCAGAATTTTCTCACCAACTTTTGATTCTGGACCTATTGCCTTATCTCTTTTTTTATAGGTTTGCTGGTCACATTCATCATCATCAACAACATACTCAACCATGTCCATGTTCTCATTGGTTGTTATACTAATGTCAATACCAATGCAATAATTATCATTAGTAGCTCATTATAAATGCATAATTCTTACTATTCTTAGCAACATGTAATATCTTATGCATGCAAGGCATATCTGCATACATTTCATGTATAAAACTTGGAATCATAATTAGCAAGACAGGGTTTAAGGAAATTCTCCTTTTCAAGTCCCTCATCCCTGCATGGAACTCCTTTTCCACACAACAGCTGGTTTTACTTCATGGTCTTGCTACCTCTAGGCATGCAATTCCTGGATTTGCCCATATTGACAGTAACACATTTCTCTTTCAAGCAATCACTAGCACTTTGCTGCTCCACACTCAAAATCTGGTGACTCTCCCTTGTTCCCTACTCAATAATCTTTCCAATGCCTATCCCCATGCTTTATTTTGACCTCGGGTGTGAAAACCACATCATTTAAAAAATGATGGCAAAACACACCACTGAATTTTTGTCCGAAATGCGAACTTCAGCCACCTAGAGTTTTCTTCCTTTTCAGCTCTGAAACTGCTGGGAAACCCAATGATAAATTCACTGCAAAACCCACTGGAACACTAGCTGGAATTGCTAAAAATTCCACTGGAGAAACCCAATTTTGTTTCTCCCTATTGGGTCCCTTCCCAGCTAAGTTTCCGATGTTTCGGATCCTTAGTGGACTAGTCTTCCGACTCTTCGGTGGCCAAGACGACCACAATGCTCCGACGCTCATCGACGGCCCTATCAGTTATGAGTTTCCACAATATCAGCAGTCTCCTCGGCTATATTTTTCTGAAGTAGGCCTTCTAGACGGCATCGGCAATTCCAAGGACTATTCATTGGGTCCGTAATCGTCTAACCTTTCGGTGTTTCGGTGACCATATCCGCTAACTTTCTTTGTGGCTCATCAGTGGCTCATTTTCCTAATTTCCTCTGCTATGTCGGGCCTGTAGGGGTCTAAAACTCTAATCTCTATCGACTATGAGGACCATTAAGCCTTACCGCATCGCCGAGGAAACCAACTAACAATCGCATCGGTGGTCAGGTGCACTGTGCATCAGGTGGCTAGTTATCTATGCTTCTGCAACGGTGGCCAATGAATCTTCAACATTTTCTGATCTCATCATCTATAATCCTTCGATGACATCCATTAGTGGTCTCATCGTCTAAATTTTTCCGATGACCAATGGTTTCCAACACTTTAACAAAATTCTGAAAATTTTTCCTCTTCATTCCATGTCAGCGAACCCAACAACTAATTTTCATCGACGACGTCGACGGTCCAAATGACTAAACTTTGCCGATGCTGAAGGTTACAATATCGGATGTTTCCTCAACTACCTTGAGCTATCGTTTCGGCGGTATTCGGCTGATCTCCGCTGAAACTATGACTCCCACATCTACTAAGTTTCGTCGACGGCCGACAATTCCCATACTTAGAAAAAATTTCTGAAATTTCTTCCTTAACCATATTTTCGCCGCTTCATCGGCTCAACCGTCTTCTATTTTTCGCCGTCGCATCGACTATCGAAACATCTATCTACTGCAGCACTGGTGGTCGGGGACTCTATCCATTAGAAGGATAGTCCACTATTTGGCCGCAACGATGGGCGCACAAACAGCTAGACCTTTTTGATGTTCATCGGTGATTCCATCGTCTGACTTCCACCGAAGGCCGATGAATTCGACAATGTTGCAGCTGCAACTTTTCCCAAATTTCTAAAAACTTTTGGACCCTCCTTGTTGATTTTGTTGAAGTCCATTTGTTCCCACTTTGTTACACATGTGGGTTGTTTGAGATCAATTTTCTTGAATTCATTTGGGTCTGTAAATATTTTGGACGGTAGAACTTAGCAGGTTTTCTGATGTTTTATCATTATCAAGGTTTGGCTGAGGTTTAAATGAGATTTTTTAGTTGCCATTTTTCTTCTTTTCGGTGGTCAGTTAGCCATTGCGCCAATAATTAAAGCCTTTCACCGATCATTTGTTTGATTATTGAGAAAATATCTCACTTTGCGATGTTTCGGAAGGTGTTATGACTTTGATCGGAGGTCGAAGGCTGATTGAGATCCACCCGTTGTGGCCCCAAAATAGACTAACTTCCTGTTGGACCGCTTTTCCTTTCGCCGATGTCCTGTTCTATTTCTCTCTGATGTTGACTAGTCGGTGGATTTTCTTGACCTTATAACTCCCGCCGTTGCGGCTATGTAGCGCACTAATTATTCTGATGCTTCAGAAGATCTGACCCCCGATGTTCATCGTGCCTTCTTCTTGGTTTTGTTCCGGAACCCCTAGATTGTAGGTCACCCGCCTTTGGGGCTGCGTAGCTCCCTAACCGACCGATGTCAAGTGTTCTGATTCGCCGATGGGGGTTTTTATGTGGCCGTTTCTTAATAGTTTTCCCGCTGATTATTATTGTCACACCCCCGGTTTTGACCCTGTTTGCATGATGTATAAAATGTTCTTAATCATGGTGAGGAGCTCAAGGCAAAATCCCCACCATCGATTGGGTCATGTATGTTTCGGAAATAGGGGTAGTTGCCGATGGTATGTCGTGCTATCTGGCACATTATAATGTGGCATCATGTAAATACGCACATCAAATAAAAATAAAACCACAACCAGCTATGCCAGTGCAACATTGAATGAAAAGGGCAAGGTTCCAAAGGATAAGGGTGTGGGGGATGTCAAACCTTGGTTATGGGGGAAAAACCCATGTGTTAACACCTTGTGTGTTTTGCCACCTTTCCTTATCTCACCCAACCGTTTTGATGTCTTGATGGAGGTAGTTGGGGCAGTTATTGTTTTGGGAGTGGGGTGGCAGGACTGTCAATCCTTTGCCTACATGCCCACTCCACCCACGACTGCCTTCACTCCACTCTCCCATGACTCCATTCTGCCATGGTCTATTGGTTCCTCATGTTCTACTAATCATCCACGCGCAGAGGAGGTTCGGCTTCCTCATGTCGGTTCACTCCCAACATAGGGACGCATGTAGCAGGAGGTTGACTAAGTTCCCTCACGCGCTGGTCGGTTCATGGTGGGATCATCTCCTCACACGAGGTTGGGTGAGGAGGGTGTGCGATCTATGTTCGAGGGATCCTCATGCAGAGGTCGGGTCTGTTTTCCTCACGCACAGGCAGTGGTTCTGCCGGATCTCACACAGCTAGGAGAGGAGCTTCCTTTCAGTGGCCATTCACATTTTCTATAGAGTGGAATCGGGTATCTTTTCCCCTGTGTTTTGTGGTCTGGTGCAAGTTCCCTCACGCACAGACTGTTTGGGGTCGTTTTCCCATGTTGTGAGCCATGCTCACTGCTTGTGTTTTGGGGCTGTTGTCTTCCCCACGTTTTTTTGGTTGTGGTGCTCAATTTCATTTTGGGCCACTGTTGATTTCCAATCTGTTGGCTGAGTTTCCCTGTTTTGAGACTGTGGATTGTTGCTGTCATTCATTGTGTGTTTGTGGCTGCTGGAGTACCCTGGTTTTGGTTTGCAGCCGAGTTGTTTTGGCCATGGTAGGGCCAAGAACAATCTCTGTGTTGCCTTGTGGGCTTGAGCTGTGCTCATCATTTGTTTGGGATTATCCTTGGTTGTCTTTGCTTCCTCATAGGGCTGTGAAGGGTTGTTTTGTTGCTGGTACAGAGTGGTTGTCCTTTGGACTGTGCTGGCTTGGCCGATCTGTTGATGGCCTGGTAAACCCAGCGGTGTTGGTTTGGCTGATTGTGTCCCCTGGCTATGTGTAAGCCTGCATTGACCCTTATCCTTGGAGGAATCATACCCAGCTCGGGGGTGGTAGTGTGCTGAGAGATTGATGAGCATGCTGGCCTATGGTTTGGTGGAACGTTACAGCGACATAGCTGGTTGCGAGATTCTTCATCAAAAGATAAGTACTACTGTTACTTCATCTATGCAATTAACCTATTGTTTTATGAATCATGATGAACATGTGAATGTTGTTTTATGTATATGTTTGGTTCCGCTGTATGATCAAAGATTTATGCATTGAGTGATTGTGCATATATGATGATGGATTATTCATCTTAGCCTGCATCTGGTTATCTAGTATGCATTATGATTAAGCCTTTAACTCAGCATTTATCCTTTTTTCTGTTCATGGGGCTGTCTGCTCAGTTGAGTGATTGGTGTTGGTCGCGTCCTCTTCGCCGATCGGAGGGTCGGGGACGTGACAGTATGGTATCAGAGAAAAGGTTGCAACAGTGGGCCTCTATGGGCCATGAAGGATGCAGTGATAGAAGGTCGAATTACCTTCTATGTCCAACAGAACAGCAGCAATCAGGAAATTTGATGACAGTGGATGAATGGAGAAATTCCAAAGAAAAGAAAAAAAAAATTCTAAGTATTTGAACAGTGGCTCATTGGAGCACTAAGTGGAAAGAATTCTGCTATGGCGGAAGAGTTAGTGGGATTGAATTTCGATGAAGCAGAAGGGTTGGGAGGAAGCATGTCCGCTGAAGGAAAAATTGGAAGGAAATTCACCGAATCTTACCGAAGTGTTAGAGAGTCAGAAGAGTTAACAAAATTTACTTCTGTTGTGGCGGAAGGATTAGTGAAACAGACTTCCACCGTTGCGGAAGGCTAGACTGAAGCACGTCTGATGGAGCACAGTCGGAGGGAAAAATTTTGGAAAATTTATAAGTGTTCGGTGTCCATCGAAAGAAATTAGTGGATCGACGTCCGCCGTTGCGGATGAAGAAGCAACTAAGCATCCGATGGGAAAGTGGTCCGACCGCCGACATGGGTTATATTCGGCAGAAAGAAGAAAGACAAAATTTTGAAAAATTTGTCTTAGTGTTCCCCAATCAGAACAATTAGCGAAGTGAACTTCCGCCGTTGTGGAAG
The DNA here is from genome assembly GCA_001517045.1 of Pseudotsuga menziesii. Lineage (NCBI taxonomy): Eukaryota > Viridiplantae > Streptophyta > Pinopsida > Pinales > Pinaceae > Pseudotsuga > Pseudotsuga menziesii. Next base: position 21,558 of record LPNX010966488.1, read on the forward strand.
AGTTGGCGAAGTGAAATTCCGTCATTGCGGAAGAGTTGGCGAAGTTAACTTCCGCCGTTGAGGAAGAGTTAATGAAGTGGACTTCCGCCATTGCGGATGTAAAAGCAACTAGGCATCCGACGAGGAAGAAAGTGCTCGTGCGTCCGCCATTGCGGAAGCCAAAATGCTAAGCCCTGCGATGTGAAAATCCGCCGATCGGAAGAAGACAGCGTTTCATGTTCCGCCGTTGCGGAAGCGGAAAGTGCTAAGTCTTCCGATGAGAAATCCTGCCGACGCCGATCAGAAAGTTGTTCGTGTGCCGCCGTTGCAGCTGCAGATGGAATTGTTCATCGACAAAGAGAAGTTTAAAATTTTTTCTAAGGCAGAAATTAGTTTACCAATCAAAAGAAATAGTGGTTTGGCGTGCCGCCATTGCGGAAGTCAAAGTCACTACGCGTCCGATGTGAAAAGACCGCCGACTCCGAAAAGTTTAAAATTTTTCTAAGTAAGGAAAACAGCGGCCAGTCGGAAGAAATAGTGGTTTGGCGTTCCGTCGTTGCAGAAGCCAAAGACACTAGCTGGCCGATCAGAAAGACAGTCGACGCCGCGAAAGAAAGTTCAAAAGATTGAAATTTTTCTAAGTAACGATTGGCCATTGGAAAATAAAGTGGTTCATGAGCCGTCATTGCGGAAGTGAAAGCACTAAGTCTTCCAATGTGAAAAGGTTGTCGACGCCGATGCCAGTCAAAAGTTAGTTCACCAATCGGAAGAGAAAGTGGTTTGTGCGTCTTCATTGCGGAAGCGGAAAGCATTGATTCTTCCGATGAGAAATACTACCGATGCCAATCAGGTTGTGCCGCCGATCGGAAGAAAATTAGAGATCGTGTTCCGCCATTGCGGCTGCCTAAATCACTAAACCACCCAAAGCACAAGAGCTTCCGACAGCCGATTCAGCGAAAGAATTGGTGGTTCTGAGAGCCGATTCTGTGGAAGATTAAGGGAAATGAGACCCGATCCCGTGCAAGGGAAAATTTGAGTTTTCGTGGGATTTTTCCAGCAGAATTTGACTGTTTTCTAGTGGGATTTTTGACTATTTTTCAGTGAGATTATAGGGCTGAAAAGGAGAAAAATGGCAACGATCTAATGCGCCAGATTGCGCGAAAAATCAAAGATTTACAAAAAAAAAAATGAGGGCACTGCCCTTGACCCGCCTTGCAGTGGCGCAGGGAAGCCACAAGGGGGAAAGCCCTCTTGACCCCCTTCATCCCCGAAGACAGTCGTTCTGGAGAAAAGAAGATTCTATATTTTGGGCAATTTAGTAGAACCCAGAATTCATAAAATATGGACGGTGCATTAGAAATGAGATCCGCAAGTTAATGAGTGTTCCTCATTGTATGCACTAACTTCTCCCAATAGAAAGGTTTTCCTGAATCTTCCTAGACTTTCTCCTACAAATGGCTGAAGTTGGCACCCTGAGCAAAATATAGTTGTGTGTAAAAATGCAGAAATTTGGTGAAAATATTCATTCTTGGAAGTGGTGTGGTTTTCACACCCGAGGTCAGAATGAAGCATATGGATAGGCGTTGGAAAGATTATCCAGTAGGGAACAAAGGAAAGTCATCAGAATATGAGAATGAAGCAGCAAAGTGCTAGTGATGGCCACTGCTATCAAACGGACAAATCTAGACAGTTGCATGCCCAGGGGTAGCAAGGACTATGAATTCAATCAGCTGCTGTATGGAAGAATAGTTCCATGCCAGGATGAAAGACTTGAAAAAGGAAGTTTCCTAAAAACCTTGTCTTGCTGATTATAACTACATTCCTGAGTTTCATGCCTGAAATGCATAAGGATATGTATCGTATACATAGGATATTAAATATTTTACGTTTATAATGAACCACTAATGATAATCATTGCTTGATGTTGGCATTAGTGGAAAAACCAACGACGACATGGACCTAGCTGAATATGTTGCTGATGTTGATGGAGTGTGACCAGCAACCCTATGAAGGAAGGGATAAGGCAACAAGTCCATAACAAAAGTTGGTGAGCAAATTCTGCAATCTCCTGCAAGGACCAACGAAATTGGTCATGTGAAGGGTGTAAGTAGAACCCATGCAGGTAAGAGTTTGCTTATGACGAATTCCATGGATTGGTACAGGTAAGAGACCTCATACCATGTGGATATTGGAATGTAGAAAGATATCATGCCTATATATGTTGATGATATTGATTATAGTAATGTACCCTATATGAAGTGGACATGGTATGTTGAATGCATTGAGATGAATGCATGTGATAGTATGAATGACTAATGACTGAAATGATGAATTGATGACAATTCAGAAACCATTTCAGAGGTTGCTATGAATGCATGATAGTCATGATCAATTGGCTTCCAGAAATGCTCTAGGGAAGAGCAAGGTGGTATGAATGATACACCTGTGAAGTAAAGAGTATCCAAACATTTCCTTTAATTGCATGAATGATGTGACTATGCCTTGCAAATGTTAATACAATAATGATTGCATGAAGTAAATGAGTTTTGGTAATATTGATGTGACTAACAGTTGGAAGTATTTGAATTTTATAAATTCTGAAAATGCTTCGGTGATGGTTGTAGCAATGAAAAGGTTATATGCATCCAGACTTACCAAGTGTTTGGTTGATTGAATCTCATGTTTCAGGTAGATTATTTTGGGCATGGCTGTTAGAGGTAAGACCCTGACTAGTGCCAGAATCTACCATGTGAAAAAGTTTATTAAATTTGAATTGTGAATTTCAAATTTAAGAAATCACTGACAACTACTAGTCACTACTGGCTTGCATAAGCTTGTGTTTGGATGTTTGAAGCTTATGTTTCAGGTAGATTATCTCGAGCATGGCAGTGAGAGGTAATATCCTGACCAATGCCAGAATCTACCATATGATAGGCATAATAGGTTGTTAAAATTCGAATTGTGAATTTCGGATTTGAGAAATTGCTGACAACTACTAGCCACTATTGGCTTGCATGAGATTGTGTTTGGTTGATTGAAGCCCAGGTTTCAGGTAGATTATTTCGAGCATGGCAGTGTGAGGTAAGACCCTGACCAATGCTAGAATATACCATGTAAAAAGAGCCAAACTTTATGAGAAGAGTCTCATGGTTGTGAAAATAGTCGATGTGCATAATAGTTGGATTGTTAAATTTGAATTGTGAATTTCAAATTTAAAGGAATTGCTGACGACTACTAATCATTGTTGGCTTGTATAAGATTGTGTCAGGAGGGATGCATGGTAAGTGGGTATTCGTGTTATGATAGTAAGCATAAAATTATAATGGGCATAGTAGTGCTGCTTACAAGAAACCCACAATTAAACAAGTCAATTTCTGTAGTAGACAAAATTGCAAATTCTTATTGAATTTGATTACCAATGTCATTGCTTGGTTATGGAATGATCAATTGGATTGTATTATCAGGTAATGATTGACTGTTTGGCTATTTGATGAATGTGTCAGGGATACACACTGCAGGAAGATCATGTGTGATGACCTGCAAGAGCCAAACTTCATGGGAAGGTTTTCCCTTATCTTGGAAATGGGTTTCGGGTGAAACGCCATTAGACATTTTCAAATGTCTCATCTGCACTGCTTGTTTGGTAATAACATGAGTGAGATGGTATGGGTTATGTCAGTAATACATGTGTGAATGTGAAATGTAAAAAAAAGAGTTGGGGAGGCTAACTGAGGGACTGTTAACTTAGGAAAGGAGCCTCCATTCCTCCTTAACAAAGGCACACGGCGACGGCAAATGGATAAGTGTTCTGTAACCCTTGCTAAGAATATGCATGTTTAATTGTTAAATTCCATATGCAGAACATGTTTTGGTTTTATTTCCATGATGACTGATTGCTTGAGTATGAATAGGACCTACATGGCACACATCGGAAAGGGGTGCACACTTTCCCGATGTCGGATCATGAAAAAGGGTTTTCAATATTGATTACACCCTAGGGAATGGGCACACTCCTGGTGTCTCAATACTTGATAGTGAATGATTAGAAATGTGATTACAGTTTTTGAGCAATAACGCTGATGAGTTTTCTTGTATTGCTTGTGTTGCTTGTGTTGACAGGGTAAAGGTAAATGGTAAATGGTTGTTGTGAGGGGTTGCGGAGTAAGGGTTATTGTCGATATAATTGTATGTTGGTATAAGTGTATGTTGGGCTGTTATATGCCTGAGGATCCATAGTAGATTCTAGACCTGGAAATGGTCATGATAAAGTTCCAAGCCCAGTCGACATGATTGTGTACTGGCTGGACATTAATTATTTGGTGTTGAGGAGAAGCCTACGTGCTGACCTAACATCTAAGTCCATAGGCGATCCCAAGGCTTGCAAAGCGAAGCAGGATCCTGTGGATGAACGAGGAAAGGCACAATACAGATAAGTATTGGATTATTTTGCTTATGAAAATACATGTGTATATGATTTGGTTATGATGTTTTAAGCTCTTGTTCTAGAGATAAAACTGATGTGAATAAAATAAACATGTGAATTTATTCAATGTTTGGATATAGGTATCGCTGTGAGCGAGGACCATGAGAGAATCCTAGGGGTGCATGTGGATATGTGACTGTCCTGGAAAGCTCGAAATGAGCGGTAATGAAAAATGTGCTAGTAAAACGGGGGAGTCCTAGCATCCGAGACAAACCATGTGGAGAGACTCCATGGTTTAGAGGTCTGGAATAGACCAAAGACACTTAGTGTCATGACCAAGAGAGATTGGTCCAGCATCCACGGTGAAGTGAAAGAGGCTGAGAGCATGAAAAGCCACTACGGTGATGTGGGTTCCAGGATGGAACAAAACAAAGAGAGGAAAAACTCTTACTGCTCTCTCTTGCCTTTTGATTACACACACACACACACACACACACACACACACACACACACACACACATATATATATATATATGTTTATGCATTGTGAAAACAAAGGATTGTTGAATGCATGTATGATTGAGAATGAAATGTGTGTATTTGCTTAAGTAAAATTGTGAATGTTGGATTAGTTAATTCCCTGCCCATGAATGGACATGAATGAGCTCATGTGCCTGTTGGGAAGGCATGAAAAATATGAAAGCCTCATTGATGAGACTTGGACTGTCATGCCAATTGGGTAATTAACTGACTAATTTTAATGTCTATGTTATGCTTGGTCTGATAGGATTTCAATGGTGCATTTCACAGGTGAGAAAAGTGAAACCAGGTGGTGCACATTGATCATGGTAGCAGATCAAAAGTTATTGGAATTAGCTGGAAGTCTCCTTCAAGTGATTGCCAAGACCCAAGAGAATCTTGGGGAGATGCTCAAGTTACAGAAAAGGCAGAGTGAAATGAACCCCCAGATTTTGCAAGACTCTATTGGTTTGCAAAGGGAGGTGAAAATCCTTCTGGGAGCAATCAGCAAAGGAAAGGAAGGTGGATCAGCAATGGGACAATTGTCCAAGCGACCCGATAAGAAACGGTCCAGGCATGAAGACTCAAAGGAAATTGAGAAGGTAAAGATGAAGTAGCCAGTGAGATGCTGGAGATGCAGAGGACATCATTTACGCCAGGACTGCCCAATGAGGGAACACGATGAAGGAAATAGCCGCAAAGTTCCTAGACTTCGGGATTAGATGGAAGCTGAGAACCAGCAGGAGAAGTCCATGGAAGCCGAGGGGCTTGGTCTTCAACGTTCAAAGTAAATGATTGGACGTGGGACAGATCTACAATTTTGAAATTTTGATGTGCAATTGTATATGTACTGTATATATGTAATGGAACACCAAGGACGGTGTTATTCCAAGGGGGAGGGGAATGTCACACCCCCGATTTTGACCCCATTTGTATGATGTATAAAATGTAATTAATCATGGTGAGGAGCTCAAGGCAAAAGCCCCACCATCGATTTATCGTGTATGTTTCGGCAATAGGGGTAGTTGCCGATGGTATGTCGTGCTATCCGGCACATTATAATGTGGCATCATGTAAATACACACATCAAATAAAACTAAAACCACAACCAGCTACAACAGTGCAACGTTGAATGAAAAGGGCAAGGTTCCAAAGGATAAGGGTGTGGGGGATGTCAAACCTTGGTTATGGGGGAAAAACCCATGTGTTACCACCTTGTGTGTTTTGCCACCTTTCCTCGTCTCACCCAACCATTTTGATGTCTTGATGGAGGTAGTTGGGGTAGTTATTGTTTTGGGAGTGGGGTGGCAGGACTGTCAGTCCTTTGCCCACATGCCCACTCCATCCACGACTGCCTTCACTCCACTCTCCCATGACTCCATTCTCCCATGGTCTATTGGTTCCTCACGTTCTGTTGATCATCCACGCGTAGAGGAGGTTCGGCTTCCTCACGTCGGTTCACTCCCAACGTAGGGATGCGCGTAGCAGGAGGTTGACTAAGTTCCCTCATGCGCTAGTCGGTTCACGGTGGGATCATATCCTCACGCGAGGCTAAGTGAGGAGGGTGTGCGATCTATGTTCAAGGGATCCTCATGCAGAGGTCGGGTATGTTTTCCTCATGCACAGGCAGTGGTTCTGCTGGATCTCACGCATCTAGGAGAGGAGCTGCCTTTCAGTGGCCATTCACGTTTTCTATAGAGTGGAATCGGGTATGTTTTCCCCTGTGTTTTGTGGTCTAGTGCAATTTCCCTCACGCACAGACTGTTTGGGGTCGTTTTCCCATGTTGTGAGCCGTGCTCACTGCTTGTGTTTTGGGGTTGTTGTCTTCCCCACGTTTTATTGGTTGTGGTGCTCAATTTCGTTTTGGGCCACTGTTGATTTCCAATCTGTTGGCCGAGTTTCCCTGTTTTGAGACTGTGGATTGCTGCTATCATTCATTGTGTGTTTGTGGTTGCTGGAGTACCCTGGTTTTGGGTTGCAGCCGAGTTGTTTTGGCCACGGTAGGGCCAAGAACAATCTCTATGTTGCCTTGTGGGCTTGAGCTGTGCTCATCGTTTGTTTGGGATTATCCCTGGTCATCTTTTCTTCCTCACAGGGATGTGAAGGGTTGTTTTGCTGTTGGTACGTAGTGGTTGTCCTTTGGACTATGCTGGCTTGGCTGATCTGTTGATGGCCTGGTAAACCCAACGGTGTTGGTTTGGCTGATTGTGTCCCCTGGCTATGTGTAAGTTTGCATTGACCCTTATCCTTGGAGGAATCATGCCCAGCTCGGGGGTTGGCAGTGTGCTGAGAGATTGATGAGCACGCTGGCCTATGGTTGGGTGGAACGTTGCAGCGACGTAGCTGGTTGCGGGATTCTTCATCAAAAGATAAGTACTGTTGTTACTTCATCTCTGCAATTAACCTACTATTTTATGAATCATGATGAACATGTGAATGTTGTTTTATGTATATGTTTGCTTCTGCTGTATGATCGAAGATGTATGCATTGAGTGATTGTGCATATATGATGATGGATTATTCATCTTAGCCTGCATCTGGTTATCTAGTATGCATTATGATTAAGCCTTTAACTCAACATTTATCTTTGTTTATGTTCATGGTGATGTTTGCCCGGTTGAGTGATTGGTGTTGGTCGTGTCCTCTTTGCCAGTCGGAGGGTCGGGGACGTGACAATTATGAGATCGTAACTGTTTTCGTAACTGACCGGCGTGCCTTGCTTTTTACGTTGAAATTTCCACATAAGAACCCAGCTCTGGTTTTCCCTTCTTTAGTACTCGTTTTATTGATATTATCATTTATGTTTATTGAATATAGTCGGAATAAATGATGAATTATCGTTTGATCGCAGACAGACATGGCATATTTTCTCAGATCCCTTTGAAGATTATTGCGGCGAAAAAGATGTAGTGGGATGACAAAGAATGTTAAAGCATAAGGTAGCAGAGACGTTGCTCGAGGAAGAAAATTATAAGGGTTTGAAGAGGGACCAAGAAATGGTAGAGCGTAATCATAAGAGAGCAAAGGCCCAGGCTTGGGCGTTTCGTCAGTTACCTAGCTATTCCTATTTTATAAAAGTCTTTATTTGAACGTAACATTGAATTATGAGCATTTGCAAAATGACAAGACTAGAGATTGAAACGGTTTTTGGGCAACTGAAAGGTTTTGAGTTGGTTCTTGTATAAATATAGAAAAGAGAGAGGGAGAAGGGGATTTTTCCCAGTGAGACTTGTGAACTACTTGTTGTAAGAGGAACTATTTCGTTTTGCAATAATAAATTACAATTTTGCCTGTTGGAGAAAGTGTTGTGTGGAATGTTCAAATGTGATGAAATGAACAATGTTGGAGGGGAACTATTTCATTTTCAGATGTGTTTCATTAACTATGAGATCGTTCTAAATTTTTGAACCTATGTTCTTATATGAATGTTCTCTAGTTTATTCTGTGATAATTTCCACTATGAGTAATGAATGTTTTAATAGACGATGAGCTATCTTGTTGTGCATATCTTTATTCATGTTTATGTGTTTTGATTCTAGGAACAACTATCTATGATTTATCTTAACATATGAGCAGTAATACATTACTCATTAATTGATCATTTTTCTCCCTAGGGACAGCTTAGTTAATACTTTTTTTTAGTCGTGTGTGGTTTATATGCGAGAGAGTCTAAGATGAGAGGTAAGAACCTACACATCACATTGTGACCGCTCCTCATACTCTTTATCAATCTGCATGTTAGATAGGCACTTGCATATCAGAATTAAAGTAAAAAATACAAAAATATATAGGGTGGACCGGGCCATAACCAGTAAAACCCTTTGTTTTTGTTACTTGACCTACGGTAGCCGGACCGCAAACCGGACAGATTCCCCATTCCAAACAGTCACAAACTAGTTGGGAACATTGACTGGGGAGAATCCCTTGCTGTTGCTGCCTGCGAATTTCCAGGACTCAACAGTTTCTAACACTAGAATGAGGGCCTCCAGTGCATGGCTGGCCGGGGAAATCCATTTCCTTGAAATTACTCCACCAATGATAGTTTTGAAAGCAGTTTATTTCCTGATCCAAATACTGAAGATAATAGAGAACATTTGTATTCTGTAGACAATGAAGTTGTTAATAATCTGAGGAGACACACTAGAGCATATGTAAAGAGTATTGGAGGATTACCCACTATTCCTGATTTACCTCAAAGAGAATACAAGAAGAAAGATCGTCCCATCTTGGAAGATTCAGTGTTGGTTGGAGATTTGGAAGAGTTAGTAGAAGTAGCATTACAGGAAGTTGTTCATCCTTTGAATCAAGTAGGCCCAAACACGCCTTACTGTTCTCCTGTGCATACTCATGTTCCCTCTCCTCCTCACTCTCCACCCAAACTCATGGCACGTGTAAATGCAAATCAGCCACTTAACCCACCAAATCCACCACCGGCTTGGAAAGCCAAATCACCCTTGAACTTAACACCTCTGTTGCATGACTTACCTCAAGCTTTTGAGAAGATGCTGCCCAAGTTTGATCCAAATGAGAAGATGTTAGTATATGACCATTTACAAAGTTTATATTTGGAAATAGAAGGATTAAGGGATGGGGAACATGAGGATGTAGTTTGTAGACTTTTTTCGCATACCCTGAAAGGAGCAACAACATCATGGTATTTTGGTTTGCATGCAAACTCTATCCCAGACTGGGATACCATTGAAAGGATTTTTAGAAGTAAATATGCAACCCAAAAAACTCATGCGGCTCTCATGAAAGGACTGTGCACTTTAAACAAAGAAAGAAAAGAGAAGGTGCATAGTTTTACCCAAAGATTTGCATCTTATCTTAAGAATTTTTCTGAAACTGACAAACCCTCGGATAAAGTATTGATTGAGTATTATACTTCAGCTCTAGGGCCCGATTTGGCCATGTTTGCCAAAATGAAAGCCAAACCTATGCTAGCAGAGACTTATGAAGAAGAGGAGAGAGTAGAGGATGAAAAAGAAGGCATCGAAGATTATCCTAAGCAGTCAGGATAAAAAAATGTTGGGAGAAAAGCTTTGTTATTTACTAATCCTAAAGAGGATCAATCACCCGATTTCAAAGGAATGGCAAAGATGATGCAGAAGCTCTCTAACAGAATAATAGACTTGGAAAAGGAAAAGGAAGCCCAGAAGTTCTATAAGCCTAATTATAAGAAAAGGGAGGATAACAATCAATCCCAACCCCCTCTGCACAGTCCTGCATCAATGAACTTAATGGAGGTGGGTATGGATAACTTTTGCACTTTTCACCAACAACCCCATTCTGAAAATAATTGTCCTCAATGGATAAATTCAATGAAGTTGGTAATGAATCAGCTGTTGGATTCCAAATTAACCAAGGATAATGATGAATAAGGAAAGGACAACAATAAATCAACAGAAAAACAAGAGGATGAGGCCATGGTTTTATGGGACTATGTATCGTTGTTTGATACCGAAGAAGAAAAGGATATGAGACATGAAGATATCTTGGAAACAAATGTAACAATGAGAAGCCAAGGGTTGATTAAGGAAAATAGTCTTATGCTCCCAAAGATTAAGAGACTTCAAAAGAATATAAAGAAATTTCAGAAAAACACCTCAGCTAATAAAATTCCAGAATTTACCACCACCAGTCAAAGTCCGAGACAGACCAACATGCCTAAGCCCATTGAAGAGAAGATAAATAATGTTAAAACGAATCTCACAGAACATAAGATGGATTATGACATCGTGGAGGATATAAAAAAGGTAAGGGAAAATATCTCGTTATTTGAGATGTGCAATGTGCCGCAGTAGAAAGAAAGGTTATTGAAAGCACTTGAAATATCAAAGGAGATGCTTCCCACTGACAATCAGCCCCAAGAAGATGAAATCGGTGAAGCAAGTGTGGGAGGTAAACCTAAATGCAAGACTCCACCTTTTCTCCTTACTTTTGAAATTTTCAACCACAACGTGCACAACTGTCTAGTAGACTCGGGGGCATCAGTAAATGTTATGCTGCTGTCAGTCTACAAAAAGATAAATGGACAACCTAAACCATCTACCTAGAGGGTCATTCAGTTGGACAGAATGAATGTGAAGGTAATTGGGGAAATGGAGGATGTTCTCATTCACTTATCCTCAAATGATACAGTATGTCAATTCATTGATATTGTAGTAGCGGACATACCTGAGGCTTGTGGACTTGTTTTGAGCAGATATTGGTTGGCCAAGCTAAGTGGATATTTTGCTTTAGATTGGTCACATCTATGGCTACCTTATAAAGGAAGACCAAATCAAATTAAAGTTTTAAGAGAGCCCCACATGAAACACAATGTTACTCATTTCAAAGGTAAAAATGAAGCAGTGAATTCTGTTTTGGGAAATTACTTCATTGAGCTAGAACCGAGAAACTATCAAGTGGAAGAAGCCAGCGATACATCAGATGCTCAACCTGATCTCCTTCGGTTTTCACAGGCTGATGAAATTGATTGTAAAATAGTAGACTTAGCTATAGATGTAGATATTGATTCACACACAGTAGTGATAGGCGATTTTTGGACGCTTTTCTTTGATGGGTCTAAAACTTTAGAAGGGTCAGGAGCTGGCTATGTCCTGATTGATCTTAAGAAGAATAAACATTTTCTTTCATGTAGGTTAGAGTTTGAATGCACCAATACCACAGTCGAACATGAAGCATTAGTTCAGGGACTAAGAAAATCAATTGAGTTAAAGGTACAAAATCTAAAAGTGTATGGGGATTCTGAAATAATTGTTAAAGAAATTCAAAATCAAATAAATTGCATTTCCCCTCATTTAAAAGCTTATCAAAATGAAGTATGAGATTTGCTTAAATTTTTTCATGCATTTAATATTGTATCGATTCCTAGACTTAAGAATGCGGCAGCTGACTTGTTGGCCACCTCAGCTGCAAGGCTTGTTCCCTCTAATAACCGATGTTCTATTGAATTACTTTTTAGGCCTTCGGTTCCAGATATGATTACCAATTTACGAGTTTTTGATGATGATCAGCATATTCTAGAATTCCTGACAAATGACGAGACCTTCAAATGGGCAATTATTGATGATGAAGAACATCAGCCCGAGCTAAAATTTGATAATTTTATTCCTAAAGGAGTCAGGACTTTAGAGTGAATGTTTGATCTAAATGAGAAATTCAGAAGGCCAGTGAATGTGAAGACTCATAGCTCGTCTCTACAGTTCGAGTTGATTAATTTAGGGACTGAGACTGAGCCTAAATATGTGAATTTGGGAAAATGTTGCTCTCCAAGTGAAAGAAATAAGTTCATCGGTCTGTTCAAACAATACAAAGATGTTTTCACTTGGACGTATGAAGTTCTGAAGACATATGACACCAATATTATTCAGCACGTTATGCCCATCAGAGCTGGGGTCAAGCCTTATCAACAACCTTTAAGGAAAATGCATCCAAAACTGGAGCCTCGAATTCAGAATGAAGTAAAGAAGCTGTTGGATGCTAAGATTATCTTCAAAGTTAGACACTCGGAATGGGTTTCAAATATGGTACCAGTAAGAAATAAATCTGGAGAAATTATACTATGTGTGGATTTTAGAAACCTAAATCACGCTTCGGATAAAGACAATTATCCTGTCCCATCCATGGAACAGATATTACAAATGGTTTCAGGTTTTGAATTATTTTATTTATTAGATGGATTCTCTGGCTACAATCAAGTGTTAGTAGCTGAGGAAGATAGACTTAAAACTACATTCAGAACCAAATGGGGGACTTTTGCTTACAGAAGGATGCCCTTTGGACTCATAAATGCTAGAGCTAATTTCCAGAGGGCTATGGACATAGCTTTCTGTGGTCTGATTGGCCATAGTACTGTAGTATACCTCAATGACATCACAATATTCTCAAATAAAAGGGAGGAACATGCATTCCATCTAAAACATATTTTTGAACGCTGCCAAAAGTATGGTATCTCATTAAACCCCAAGAAGTGTGTCTTTGTCGTTACCAAAGGTAAGTTACTGGGCCACATGGTTTCTAAGAAGGGCATCTCCATAGATGTTATACACCTAAATGGCACCTCTCCGTCCGAGTGCTGACATCCCTCAGGTTGGCACACAAAAGGACACTTATGGATTGAGGTTTGCCTGTATTCATTATACCTTGGTTTATGATGAAGTACATTCCCTATATACCCAGCTGGTTACTTTTCCATTTTGCCATTTTGAGTTGTATTCACGACTCTCTCTATTGACAACTCGTGGATCATTCGCGAGTATCCTTTTCAGCAAGTCGTGAATCTTTGTATTCGCAGGTTGCGCTTATATAGAGTCGTGAATCATTCGCGGGTTGTTCTACTACAGACCTACAAATGGTTTCCTCAAAATTAAAATATAAAATCTCAAGTTAATGGGAGATTAGTTTTAGTCATCTAACTTAATCCCATTAACTGATATAACCTCCCTAACCTTCGAGAACTGCCTCATTTCATCCATATAAATACAGGCTTTGGGGAGGGGGTTTAATAGTCATACTTGGAGAGCAAAGTTATGCTGGTGGATTGTCTACAGAAATATTTGGAGCAGAGAAACTCAGAGTCCTTTGGTGACAGAGGAGTCCTTGTTCAGACATTGGGTTGTAACCTAAACTCTTTCTATTATTGTTAATAAAGATATTACTTCTTCCATATGTGTTTCATATCTTGTAGATTGGTAAATGTTTACATTTCAATATGATATATGATTTTCCTAACCTGCATCTATATATATGAATCATCTTGTATCTGGAAGAATGTTTATTAACAAGTGAAGGAGGAACTATCCTGGAGACTTTGGAAGTGGATCAGAGAGGGAGAAGATAGCAAGGATCATCCTTCATTTAATACAAGTAAGTCCTTCTACTTTCCTATTTCCTATTCTGTGCTTTTAGAGTCAAACTGTCTGCAAGTAATGAGTATGTTGGCTGAAATACATTATAACCGTTAACTCTGGAGAAAACTCAGAAATCCAGTGGAGCAGAAGGAGTACCTGAAACAAATACATAGTAATGTCATATACAAAGTTACATCTGAGGATGCTATGTTCAATTTACTAGAACACTAGCTCCTTTACAATATTTGAGTACATCATATGATACGGGTAAAAACCACGTATTTACAAAGGTGGATCGAAGCCACAATACAATAATGATGAAGCTTCAAAGATCTGGAAGCTGGATATAGAAATGGAACATAGTCTTGCGCAACTTAGTTCATGAGTGAGGAACTAAGGTCTTCATAGAAGATCCCAAAGAACCAGTACAATCCAAGCCATGTGAATGAGGGTAAGATGAAGTTGAACATGGAAAGGATTCAACAGTTTGTCAACCAATAGATGATAATTGACAACTGAAGCAAAGGAGTTCACCAATGATGAAAGTGAATCCAGAGGTACCATCGTCAAAACTCTAGGTCTTCGTCATCAGGAAGTACTGAAACAAAACCATACTGTGATAGGGAAGGCAATAGATCCTCCAACGGATCACAAGAGTGACTAGGAACTGGGCAAAAAAAGGTAGACACAAGTAAATGGATAACAGATATAACAATGATGGAATCAAACTATAGATCAGATTGTGGGAAGAATCCTTGAACATTGAGCATGACACAGAGATGACCCAAGGCAGCATATAACAGATAGATAGGACAACTAGACTTATCTGTCATGTAGGAGACATGATCAGATTCCCTAGACAAGAGGAGGAGCAAAAACTCGAAGTGATAGTTGAACACAAATGTACACTGAAACATGGATATCGGAACGCAAAGAGTGCTATGTTCAAGGATGACATGCTTCCATTACTGAAAACAAGAGAAAACTTCTTCCTTACCTTCCCTGTTAAGTTTTAACGAGTCCAGGAAAGCCAACTCGGTTCCCTCTTCATTTTTTAACAAGCTTGAAGAGATGGGAAAATAATGCTTGATACACTGATCCGTGGATTTAATGAGCCCGAACTAGTACATGCTCATGCGGTGTTTTCACGTTTAGAGAGTCTGAAAACTCCAAAGAAGACTCCAGGGGGGTCCTTTTTCATCCAATTTAGTCTCTTGAGGCCGAAAAAGTATAAAACAAACCACAAAAGAACTCTCTTAACTTCCGAAAAAGAAAAGGTGAACCTTTTTCGTACTTAGTCGGGAAGGTCCGAAAAAGGTTAAATTACCACCTACCCAACGCTCCTTCCATAACAACATAAAATAGCTTGAGTTTTACGAGTGTGAAGGAAAGTAAGATCACTCGGAAAGATCCATTTGGTTACGAGAAATGGGGCTTACAACAATAAACTTGTTGCTTTGTTCTTGAGTGTTTAACGAGCATGAAAAAGACACAAAGTACACTCGGAATCTTTTTCATGTTTGGGTCCAGAGCACGAAAAAGAGAAAACTAAGCTCAAACCGGGTGTTCCTTTTCCGTAAATTTAGTCCCTCAGGTCCGGAAAAGTGATAAACCTATACCTGAGAATACTCTTCTCAATTCCGAAGAAAAGAGAGTGATCCTTTCTCGTGTTATTCTGCATGGTCCGAGAAAGAGATAACCTACCACCAATGCGGATGCCCGTTCACATATTCTTAATGAGCTTGAATGGACGAGATAACTCGGTAGTCAAGTCTGTTTTGAAGGAGTCAGACCTGGGCCTAAAGAAACTCCATAAGGGTGGGGAGTCCTATAAAGGGATAGCTTGTAAAGAGAGATTCATAAGAAGCTCTATTTGGCGTGAAAAATAGCTATGAGGAAACCCCTGGGCCTGAAATAGTGACGGAAATGAGTATCAATAGACCCAAAGAAGATCAAAGCTATTGAACAAATTCCCTTAACCCATAATAAAAAAGGCATGCAATCATTTATGGGGACAATAAATTTCCTGCAAAGGTTTGTGTCGGATTTTGCTCAAATTGTTAAACCTTTGCAGCAAATGGTAAAGAAAAGTGTACAATTCAAGTGGACTGATGTAGAGAAGAATGCATTTAGTAAAATAAAGACAGCTGTTGCGCATGCACCCTCCCTCAAAAGTCTGTATTTTGAGAAAGATTTTATTTTGTACACTTCTGCATCTGACGATTCACTAGCAGTAGTGCTTACCCAAAAGGAAGATGGGGGAGATGAGTTCCCTATATCATTTATGAGCACTAGTCTACAAGGAACTGAATTGAATTACCCAGCTATGGATAAACAAGCTTACATAGTCTTCAAAATGGTAAAACAATTCAGACCATATATACTTCAGAACCGGATAAAGGTAATAGTTCCACACCAAGTTGTGAGGTCTCTTTTCGTACAAAAGGAATTAGGAGAAAGAAGAGGAAACTGGGTAACAGCTCTATAGGAGTATGACCTCGAATTCAAGCTAGCCTCCATAGTTAAAGGGTAGGGATTGCGAAAACTAATGACTGAAAGTAAAGACAATGAAGAAAATAAATAGGAAGATGAAGCTGAGTTGCAATTGATGGATGTTTGTCCTCTTTTCACAGCTCCAGACTCCTGGTATCGAGACCTTGTGCATTACCTCCAGGAGGGATTGTTACCAGAACATTGGAATTCTAAGCAAAGAAGAGCACTACGTCTTAAATCAGACTCATATCAGATTATTGAATGAATATTATTAAGGAAGAATTATGATGGATTTCTTCTTAGATGCCTAGAGAAAGAAGATGCGAATAAGTTCATGATAGACTTACATGATGGGCTTGCGAGAGGGCACTTTTTTGGAGACACAACAACCCATAAAATCCTCAGAGCCAGATACTATTGGCCCACACTGTTCCAAGATGCACATGCCCATGTCAGAAGTGTGACATCTGTCAAATATGTGGTGGAATATAAGCTAAAGTAGCAGGACCATTAAATCCTGTGATGATAACAGAACCATTTGAGCAATGGGGAATATATATCATTGGAGAAATAAAGCCAAATTTGTCTTTGCAACACAATTATATTTTGACGGCAACCAACTACTTCACTCGATGGGTCGAGGCCATTCCATTGCATAAAGTGAATGAATATGCAGTCATGGACTTCTTGCAAGATCATATTATGACCAGGTTTGGAGTTCCAATTTCTTTAGTTTTCAATAATGCTACTTATTTCTCCTCTGTCAGATTAACTACATTTGCTCATGAAAAGGGAATTAAGTTGCATTATTCTGCAAATTATTATCCACAAGGAAATGGTTTGGTCGAATCTACAAACAAGAATCTAATTAGAATCTTAAAAAATATTGTGATAGAAAACCAGAGAAGTTGGCATTCAGCATTACCAAATGCTCTTTGGGCTAATAGGGTTACCCCCAAGACTTCATTAGGTGTGTCCCCATATACCCTTGTTTATGGAAACGAAGCCATTCTTCCCCCCAATATCATGCTACCCTCTTACATAATAGCTTAGGAGTCAAGAGGATCAGATAATGAAGTCTTGCAGATAAGAATCCATAATATTTTGAAGGAAGAGGAATCTATATCCAAGGCTAGAGAATGTTTTAAACAACAACAGGAGGTAGTGAAGAGGTGGTTTGATAAGCACAAATCTGGAACAAAAGATTTTGAAGTAGGAGATTTGGTTCTTAAGTGGGATCACCCTCATGATGAGAAGGGAAAGCACACGATTTTCCAACAGTTATGGGTAGGCCCTTTCCAGATTGCAGCAAAACTTGGCCCCTCAACCTATAAATTGCAAGATTTACAGGGATGGGAGGAGAACTTACCAGTAAATGGTTTAGTTATTAAACCTTATTTTTTTTTATTTTTTTTTTATACATAAATAATTGGTTTGTTTTTCCATTATGATTTGCTCTTTTCCTTTTTGTTTAGTTTAGTTTTCTTCTTATTTCAATAAAAGAAGCAAAATTTTGGTTGTATGGAGAGTATCAGAGCCCTTGATAAACTGAGATTTTTTGGGCATTAGACTGTATCCTATTGTTTGAATCTGATGGATTTTCTTCTAGTAAGTAGTTTTCCTAAATGTCTATGAACACATTAAAGTCCGGCGTAACCCCTAAAATAACTCAGAATCAAAAGGTCTGGAATACTATTTCGAGGCTCCATCCATTTCACATCTAAAACGTCCTAGGGGGTTACAGAAAAAGACCCATGGAAAGGTGAGTAGGGTAAATAGTATATTATATCTAAATGATCCCATGCCAAGAATTGAAAGCTAAAGGCTAATAAGAGTCAAAACTCCTAAGAAATCAATATTTACCGAAACAAAGTATTGCATCATATGAGTACAGATTGCCAAAAGTTCTTCTTTGTCCGTGAGTTGAAAATTAAATGCATCTCTCACACAAGAGGACACTATGGATAGAAGAGCCTGAAAAAAATTCAGAAAGAAAGGCATGAGGAGGAATCAAAAGGACAAAAAGTCCACAAACGAAAAGTGTCAAGTGGCATGGGAATGGGGAACAAACCAATATTTTTGTTTACCATGTGTTACAATCCTGTGGTGTCTAAGCTGGAAGCTACCCAAAGACAGAAGTAAAATGAAATCCACCTACTTAGCCTCAAAAGAGTTATCCTGATTTTGAGATTTTAGGTTTTCATCCCCTAAAATTGGACTATCATCAATGATTACAAGTACATATATTTGACATTATGGGAATCCAAGCATCTAGAAGAATTCAGCATGTCGGTTTTTACTGCTAAATAGTCTGTTGCTTAAGGAAGAGTTTATTCATAGATCTGAGTTCACCAGTGAGCCGGCAATTGTTGCAGCTGCAACTTTTCCCAAATTTCTAAAAAAATTTGGACCCTCCTTGTTGATTTTGTTGAAGTCCGTTTGTTCCCACTCTGTTACACATGTGGGTTGTTTGAAATAAGTTTTCTTGAATTCATTTGGGTCTGCAAATATTTTGGACGGTAGAACTTAGCAGTTTTTCTGATGTTTTATCATTGTTGAGGTTTGGCCGAGGTTTAAATGAGATTTTTTAGTTGCCATTTTTCTTCTTTTCAGAGGTCAGTTAGCCATTGCACCGATACTTAAAGCCTTTCACTGATCATTCATTTTATTATTGAAAAATATCTCTCTTTGCGATGTTTCGGAAGGTGTTATGACCTGATCGAAGGTCGAAGGCTGATTGAGATCCACCATTGCAGCCCTAGAATAGACTAACTGCCCGTCAGACCGCTTTTCCTTTCGTTGATGTCCTGTTCTATTTCTCTCCAATGTTGACTAGTCGACGGATTTTATTGACCTTATAACTCCCATCATTGCAGCTATGTAGCACACTAATTATCTGATGCTTCAGAATATCTGACCCCTGACGTTCATCGCGCCTTCTTCTTAGTTGTGTTCCAAAACCCCTAGATTGTAGGTCACCCATCATTGTGGCTACGTAGCTCCCTAACCGACCAATATCAAGTGTTCCGATTTGCCGATGGGGGTTTTTATGTGCCTGTTTCTTAATCGTTTTCCCACCGACTGTTATGAGATCATAACTATTTTCGTAAGTGACTGGTGTGACTTGATTTTTAGGTTGAAATTTGTACATAAGAACCGAGCTCTGGTTTTCCCTTCTTTCGTACTCATTTTATTGATATTATGGTTTATGTTTATTTACAATAGTCGAAATAAATGATGAATTCTCTTTTGATCGCAGAAAGACATGGCAAATTTTCTCAGATCCCTTTGAAGATTATTGCGGCAAAAAAGATGCAGTGGGAGGACAAAGAATGTTAAAGCATAAGGCAGCAGAGCCGTTGCTCGAGGAAGAAAATTATAAGGGTCTGAAGCGGGACCGAGGAATGGTAGAGCATAATCATTAGAGAGAAAAGGCCCAGAATTGGGTGTTTCATCAGTTACCTAGCTATGCCTCTTTTATAAAAGTCTTTATTTGAACGCAACATTGAATTATGAGCATTTGCAAAATGACAAGACTAGAGATTGAAACGGTTTTTGGGCAACTGAAAGGTTTTGAGCTGGTTCTTGTATAAATATAGAAAAGAGAGAGGGGGAAGGGGATTTTTCCCAGTGAGACTTGTGAACTACTTGTTGTAAGAGGAACAATTTCGTTTTGCAATAATAAATTACAATTTAGTATGTTAGAGAAAGTGTTGTGTGGAATGTTTGAATGTGATGAAATGAACGATGTTGGAGGTGAACTATTTCATTTTCAGCTATGTTTCATTAACTGTGAGATCGTTCTAACTTTTTGAACCTATGTTATTATATGAATGTTCTCTGGTTTATTCTGTGATAGTTTCCACTATGAGTAATGAATGTTTTAACAGACAATGAGCTATCTTGTTGTGCATATCTTTATTCATGTTTATGTGTTTTGATTCTAAGAACAACTATATGTGATTTATCTTAACATATGAGTAGTAATACATTACTCATTAATTGATAATCTTGCTCCCTAGGGACAGCTTAGTTAATACTTTTTTTTAGTCGTGTGTGGTTTAGATGCAAGAGAGTCTAAGACGAGAGGTAAGAACCTACGCATCACATTGTGACTGCTCCTCATACTCTTTATCAATCTGCATGTTAGATCGGCACTTGCATATCATACTTAAAGTCAAAAATACAAAAATATACACGGTGGACCGGGCCGCAACCGATAAAACCCTTTGTTTTTATTACTTGACCTACGGTAGCCGTACTGCAAACCGGATGGATTCCCAATTCCAAACAGTCACGAGTTATTTGGGAACGTTGACTGGGGAGAATCCCTTGTTGTTGTTGCCTGCGAATTTCCAGGCCTCAACAGACAGTTAGACGAAGTTTACAAATTTTGCCTTCCTTCGTCTTTTATCCATTGACGGCATCGGCAGCCCAAACAACTACTCATTTCTTCTGTTTCGGTGATCCCCACAACTAAGTAATTCCGATTGCCGATGTCCAACACTTAAAAAAAAAATTCAAAAATTCTTTCTTTCTCTTTGTCGTTTTCCCGCGACACTCCGTCGAATATTCCATCTACTACTTTGCGTTGTCGTTTCGGGGGTCTTCCACTAATGACTTCCGATGGAAATTTCCTCTCCTTTCACCATCCGCTGGTGGCCCGTATCGAAGATCCTTCTGCTTAGGTGATCGAATACATCAGCAGGGCTTCAGACTCAGTCCTCTGACGATCCGATGATCCCGACACTTAGAGAATTTTTTTCCAAAATTATCTTGTCATGCACATATTTTCTTCTATTTTATGCTGGGTAGAAGGAAACCTACCTCTACTAGCTGACCTTTCATGGCCCATTCAGGCCCATGCTGCAACCTTCAGCTTTGATTGTCAAAACCCCAAATTTTCACAAAAAATTAAATTTTGAAATAACAATAAATGCTAAAACCTGCGGTCTACTAACAGCTAACAGTTTGCAATAAAAGAAATAGTCAAGTAATCAGTTTCACTAAATCTTAATTAAATTAACTCAATAGTTCATTTTTTTGTAACAAGAATAAAGTCTTCTTGCATGATGTTTTACTTCAGTTTACTGATGAGTCTTTTCATGTCAAGTAGGTGGAATCTAACTTTTGAATCCGGGGCTTACTTAGCAATTGTGCTAACGTAGAATATTACTGGTTCTTACAGGTTTACAAGTATGATCGAACGAGCATGTTTTAAAAATTCTTAAAGTATCCAACAGTATTTTATTTGCAATTATAAAGCTTAGTAAATAAGTTGCTAAACTTTAAACAAATTCCGTGAGGTAAAACCATTTGGCTTCCTTCAATTTTTCTTGTAATAAAGTTCAGAAGTAAGTAGAAACAGAAAAATATGTTTGCGACTCTAAGAATTAGAATCTCAGTTACAAGTACTTCTACTTTAGTCTATATAAATTGCAATGTTATAATGATTCTTTTGTCAGTATTTATACAATAATACATTATCTTATTTGTGTAACGACTGTCCCACATTTCGCTTCTGCGAGATAACTTATAGCCTGTTAACCTTTGGACAATATAAGTTCGATTGTGAAAACTAAAAACCATAATGACTTCCTACATGAGATCATGGTTTTCCAATATTTTAATTTCATGTAGAACCATATGGTTCTAGTAATTTCTGGATTCAATAGGATTATTCCTATTCTCGTTATCTCGTATAATTCTATAACTCCTTTACTACCCACTAGACATGGTGAATCAAAAATAAGAACCAAGTTGAGCCACAACCAAAATTCATCAAAGTATCATCGCTTTGGTCTAAGTAACAGAATTTCATAAAAGTGTTCTTACAATACGTTTTTGTCTACTTCAATAGTTCTACTATCCTTTGAGTTATTAGTTCGTATGTGACTTATAAACATGCATACTCTATTTGTTAATAGGTATTGAGTCTATATCTAGCTCAAGGTTATAAACACGTTTAGATTAGAGTTTATGATTCTCCAACTTATGACATTATGCCATTTATAAGAAATATAACTTGTATTATCCTTTTATAAGAGATTAACTATACATTTTTACATAGGAGAACTATAATTATAAGCTTGATCTCTCCCATAATATATGGTCTCTATCTAAACAAGGTCAATGTTTAGAGAAAGGATATGTTACTAACCAAATCACAATTGTGATATTATAATATAATAACATAAGGTTATATATTGGAATGAGTATTAGGCATGAATGATTTTCGGGCTTTAACTAAGGTTTGAAAGTGACATTCCTTGATAGGTCAACATAACCATAACGTTGATATTCTATCACTACACTAGCAGATGATAAGGTGCATATTATTATCAATTTGCATGGCAATTATTGGGTTGAAGATATAGTTTACTCCTTGTTCCAATGATTAAATAATTGTATTTTGTTTTATGCAGGAACTATAGGGAACGACCCACTGCATGGTTGATTTATGTGACCAAGTGGTCATCTCCTGACCAAGCGTGAAAGGTATAAGTACTATCATAACCCTAACCCTTATCATTTCTTCCCCACAGTTTGCGCTAGCCCTTGAGGCTGCTCTGCTTGGCTTTCATGGCTGTCGTCAGTCCTCCTCTGCTCTGGTTGTCTTGAATCTTGGTTCGGTGCTGCATTGTCTCCAGTGTGTGGTTCAAAATCCATTGTCAGTGGTTGGCGTTCTCGCTCTGCAAACTTGTGGAGATTATCATTACCCTCGGCTTACTGTTTGTGTAATCTTCCATTCTCCGTCCTCGTGGCTCATTGTATGTTCCATTTTCTCTTGCCGTCCTCGTGCCTTGCTATTGCATGAGGTTTTTATCTTGCATGATGTTTGAGTCTTTAGTTTGCAAAGCCTGTAGGTGACAGTGCTTCGATGAGGTTGTTCGTCGTTTCCATTGACAGGTAAATAATAAATTTAGAGTTCATTTTCTTTGCTACAAGTGCTTTGCTATTACCATGGTTTAAATAGGTATTTGTTAACTGACAGTGGTCTTTTACACTGCTTGCAGGTGCTCACCACTGTATACTTTCATGGTGGAGAAAGTAAGTCATCAACCAATGAATGTCGTGGCTCATGTCTTAGTTCGGGTAAGCCCCGTGTTCCATATGTTGGGTTTTCACCCTACTTGTAACAGGGTGGTCAATAGAATCACCCAAGGTTTTGGGGAATCCTTCCTCGGCTTGCCACAAGTTATATAGTTTGATTTTACAGGTTGTTTATGGGTTTACCCAGTTTTGAACCCTCGCTAGTCGATGGGAAGACTCGGTTTAACTGATCAATGTATTTGGTTTGATGTTTGGCTTTACGGCATGGTTAAATTAAAAGTTTTTGTAAAGACAGTTCGGTCTTCAGGCTTGGTTTAGTTTATCAAATGTTTAATGTTATACGTTGTGTAATTTCAAGGTTTCACCCTTCTTGACTGTAAATGAAGTTTTATATTCTATTTGAATTACTCTGCATGGTTTTATAATTATAGTTCTTAAGACTGATACTTACATTCATAATTTAATTCTTGCTTGTTTTTATTTAAAGTTATGAACTAGGGTTTAACCTGTGAAAATCCTCGTCCTGAAATAAATTATTCTAGTTATAATAGTTACACAGTCTATTGTTTTGTCTTTAAAGGACTGTGAGTAATTTATAATAACCCATTTGTTTAGTAATTACATAGTCTAATTAATTTGGTCTATAACTTTGATATACTGGAATTTGTAATTATAATATACGTATAAGGGTTTTAACCCTGTCATTTACTTTTATAGATACATACTGTTAGTAAAAATGAAAAGACACAGTTTCTTTTATAAGTATATAAGTTGTTCAGTGATGTATTTTTTTCCTGTGAAGTGAATTTAGTTGGTTCTTTTAATGGTTAAGAAGAACTATTCTTATGGTTTATTCTAGGTTACTAATGTATATAAGAATACAAATAGATTTTACTCAGGAATGTGAGCTAGGGTTTTTACCCTATTTAACTTTTAATATAATGATTTATGTTCTGGTATTTGATTAAATTCGATTACTGTCATAAGAGTTTAAAATTATTTTATGGCTTTAAGAATTTTAGGTTAGGGTTTGTAGAAATAATCTCTATCCTTCTTTTTAACAATTACTCTAGTTTGTAAGAGAATCTGTTTTGATTTGGAAACAATGTTGTTTATGTTAATAATAATATTATTTGTATTAATAATAATATTGTTTGTAAATACTATATTCTCTTAAGTTTATTTTTACATATATACATTATTATTAAGACTGAGAACAGTCTATAATAGTTTAGTTTATTTGATAAGATTATTTTGTAAGCCTGGTGAAAGAAATAAGAACTTTCATACCTATCAATACTCCTTACATCTAATTTGTATGTAAGTGTGTAAGGACAGTTCCTTATTAATAATACCTTATGCATAGGTTACTACTGTCTTTTAGTTATTAATACTAAGAAAAAAGAATACTATAATAGTTATCAAGTTCTTATTTAGAGTTCAGATAGTTGCAAGTAAAATAGCTATTATTATTATGAAATGATATAAACTAACAGAATCATAATTACTTCCTTACTTAACATAAATAATAAGTATTTAATTGATATCTCTATTTCTTCTGTTTCAGTGCAGATGTATAGTTTATACAAGAAGATACTATGTAAAAGAATGAATTACATACTTGAATATACTGTTATTAGTAAAATAATATGATTCTATTCATTTTCTAATATTCTTAATACACGGTCTGGTTCTAACAACAACCCTATGAAACAGATTAATATTCTTTCTGGAAAAAAAACTATCTACTGAAAGAAAAGATTTCAATACTCTGAAAAACATAAGTACTCTATTCATTTCAGATTCCTATCATACTTCATTCGTTTTAAACACACTACCTATGCTAGAGTACGATCTGGTTTACTCCATATGGGGAAAAACACAGGTAGGATTATTTTTCATCAAAGAATATGTTGCCGCCTTTTCACACACCTGGATCACGTGGCAGAAATCTTCAAGCCACTCGGTGTGTCCTTGGGGGAAAGTCTCGAGTCAAGGCTGTCACCTTGTTCTTGACTCCTCCGTTTAGGCTCAACTCCTAACAAAGCCAAGGGGGGTAGACCCTATTAAGTTACTAAGGATGATTTCTTAGTGTAATGATGTTATACTGAATCAGTTATTTAGGATTTTGAATATTTTAACTCTAAACAATCAAGATGACAAGATACGAAGATACACACGAAAGCACAAAGTTGATACACAATATATATATGAAGCAAAAAAAGACCAGTGCCTTAAAAATGGAGTGAAAAGAGATCAGTGTGCTTGCATGTGTTTGGAATAAATGTTTTGCGATTGCATCTTGGTATGTTTTAAGTTAAAAATGTAGTATGAATTGATTAAATTAGGCTAAAGGGGGACTCCAGATATACCCGAGAGTACTTGGAGTATGTCCAAAACAAAGCCTATACGGCTACCCGCAAGGAATATGTGGGCTGAAATGGAGTCTCTGGGGCTGTGTTCGTAACGCACCTGTTAGGTGTGACAGAGATCGGTGCCTCGAGGTCACTTTTCAGTAGGTTCCCACTTCCTTTGGGTATTTTGCCACCGTAAAGGTTTGATCGAGGTGTTGGATTTTCACCTGATGGTTTGTTAATTGGGGAGGGTGAGTTCTAATTATGCTAGTCACCTAAGTGATTTTGATACAGCTTGACTGATTGAACGAACCGCAGCCAAGTGCAGAGCATACACACTAGAGTCTTGTAAATTTTAATAAGTTATTAAGAGATGTGTTCTTGTTTAAAAGAAAAGCCTCCAAGAACCTCTTTCGATCCAAGTGGATTTCAATCGGGGAATCGAGGAGGGGTTAATTTTAAGGCTGCTGATAAACAAATGATAGAAAAAATAAAACAACTACACAAATATGGTTTTCTGATTAATCCTACCACGAATCTCTTTCCCCTTTCGGGTCACTCGGGAAATCGTGGGGTAAGTATTATGATTACTTTTGAAAGTAAGATATGGAATATGGAATTAACAACAAGATCAAATATACTACCCTGCAAATCAGATCAATTCTAGTAAAAGGAAATAAGCAGAAAACGATGAAAATGGCACCGACGCGAATCCCCCCAGGGGGGATGGGGAATGGGCTCGAAAGAGCCTATTCAAAGGATGATTTTATTATAGAGGTTACAACATAAAATCACTAATAAAACAGATATTTCTTGTTCCTTATACATGCTGAAACCAAGATATTACAGTTTATGCAAAAAAATTACAAATTATGTGACAAAAGAGAGACCCCTAGGGGGATTTGAGCGCTCCAAAAGCCACTTTGGACAGCAGCTTCCTTTATTCTCTGTCAGACCTGATAAATGATAGTGAGTGAATTATAATAACAAATTCCACAAATCACTTTAAGAGTGCCTTTGGGTCAGCCTACTTTATCTCAAAAAATTAATGAAATTAAACTAGCTAAATCGACGAAAAAGGAACCAAGGAAAGCAAGCTTTCCTTGGGATCTTGGCTTGCTGTTTGTGTAGCCAATTAAAAGCACTAATTTCAGAATATTGAAATTATTGAACAAGAAATGAAACTACCTTAACAGCAACCTATGAATTTTTCAATAAACTACTTGCGAAACTAAGGCAATTTAGCTAGATCTCTTGAATTTGAACTTTATGTGCACAATGAAACTAAGATCTAGAAATTTGAAGGGAAATTTCTAATTAGATCTATGTATGCTTTTATTTATGAGATAGATCATATTTAAAAAGAAACCTTAAAGTAACCAGTTTGAGGAAAGTTTAATAATTTTTAAAGGAGGAAGAGAGAGAAAGAGTGTTTGAAGCCTGGGAATGTTGGGCTTTGGATTTTTCTTTGGTCGAACACCGAGGGACTATTTCATTTATAAGATACTAAATATGAAGAATATTCAAACCAGCTCAACCTCTTCTACCAGCGAGATCACCTGCAACTTGAAAACCCTTGCACAAACAGATGGTTAAAACATAGGTGCTGCCGAAAGAGACGATTGGAAAGCATGCAATTAAACTTAAAATACATACAAATCCAATAGATCTAGAACAAGCAGTAGTAAGAGCATAAATCAAACTAGAATAAACTCTTACCCTAACAGGAGGGATCTCTCTCCTTCAAGGCCAACAATTAACCAGCAAAGCAATGATAAACAAAAGCAGATTATACCTCATAAGCATTTGACAATCAACATCCACACATGAAGAGCATTACACCATAGATCTTTCCTCCAAAGATTCTTTATTCCAGAATGAAAAAACAATATAGTACAAGAGCAATAGCACCTCAATCCCAGTTCTAACTAGCTTGGAAGAGGAGGCTGTGCCTGGATATATACAATTTGTAGGCCATCTAGCCTAGGGGGGGCGCAATTACTCATGGAATCAAGTGAAATAAACTGATGGAGAGTCCATCAATGCCTGATTTGTGTCTAGCTGAGCCAGATCTGAGTCTCACTGAGTGCAACTGTCAATCAGGGGGCTGATCTGACTGACACCTCAACCTGTTGACTGAAGAATCTACCAAAAATCATCCATTTGAGCCAAAAACGTGTTGAGGAGAGAGAGAGGGAGAAATTCCCCATAAAGGATGCTCAAGATCAACTCTGGATCTGATTTGATCACCTCCTTCAGTCAAGGATTTGTCAGATCCAGTCAATCTGCTTCAGATCTATCCGATTTCAATCAAATCGGCTGAGAATCCATTGATTTATTGATTTTGGATTTGCTCCATTATTCATCAATTTATTAATTAAAATAATCAATAATTGATTTTTGGGGCTTTCTAGCCTGAGTGATGGAAAAACACTCAAAACTAGGAAATAGTGGGTCCATGGGTTTACATGGTGCTCTTAGCTTGAAAATGAGCACCTACATGACTGAAACCGATTATTTGGCCCACTTTTATTACAAAATCAATTTTTTCAATTAAAC
The DNA here is from genome assembly GCA_001517045.1 of Pseudotsuga menziesii. Classification (NCBI taxonomy): domain Eukaryota; kingdom Viridiplantae; phylum Streptophyta; class Pinopsida; order Pinales; family Pinaceae; genus Pseudotsuga; species Pseudotsuga menziesii. The sequence goes on from LPNX010966488.1 coordinate 49,793, forward strand.
TATTGAAAAATAACCTAAGTTTTGGAAAAATTAAATTTTAATAAAGAACACTGAAAAAACTAAAAAATTGAAAAATTGAAAAACACCTAGGGGGACTTAGACATGTTCATATGACTCAAAAATGATGTCTAGCATGTTTATACATTGACACATAGACTCTAATAACATCAATAGGCCTAAATGCCAAGCCGACCACCCCAACTTTGGAGGTATGGAGTGAAAAACTCAGAAATTATCAGTCGTTTGTTCAACAACCAATAATAACCAAGGGAAAAAACACCCTGGGCTAATCGGATTGACAAATAAAGTCTAAGAGACTGAGTCTTTTACAGACACTATCATGCTAGAACATTTATTAAAATTTCCTTATGGGGTATGAACATGTGATATAGTACAACAAGCACTTCCCAGAAGTACTTCCAAAGGTCTTTTTGAAGTCCGAACAAGTTAGCCCTGTCCGGTTCACCGGGCTCACTTGATAAAAACCACTAAGTACAACTTAGGTGGTAACAGAATAGATTCATCTTTTAAAACAACTAAGAGATTTGAAGCTTAACAGTTCACTACATAACATATAAATCATTCATTATTTGTTCATACATAGATATAAACTTTAACACAGAATTGAAAAGATAGTAGAACCTATTTTTAAAGTTGGATGACAACAGCATTGGGAGGCGGTTCCTCCCTACCAAATCCTGGAGAGCGATCAAACAATGACTTCTCAGGACCCCTGAGCATGTTCTTGGTCTCCTTGGTTGGAACTAGGTGGAGAAAACAACAAAGTACTAATCCAATGACTCAGTACCAACTCTGCACTCTGCAGCAAGATCTTTCAGCATGGAAAGTTGTACTAGATCACTTCCTGCAGTTTACCCCTCAAACACCTTCCACAAAAATTCCCTTCCCAATGAATTCCTTGAATTGCATTCACCTGAATGATTCTTCTCCTGGAATGAGCAGCCTCAGCTCTCTTCAATGGGATTTTTTTATTAAGATTTCCTAGGTTTTTTTGGGTTAGTTGTCATTAATTGAGCCACCTGCTCTGATCCCACTTTCTTCGGGGATCATGACCCCAAATGTAGGGAGGTTACCACCTGCAACATTGGAAGTGTTTGAGGATGCTGCCACTTGTCTATTTTCTCTCCAAATAGTCTCCTCCACCAACTTGACCAGTAACACTCTTTTTAACAGCTCTCCCAAGCTGTTGTCTCCACTTTTATTTATTTAAAATTAAAATATTCAGAATTACATTCCACATCCTTGACTCTACTGAGTCATCAGTTACAACTTAGCATTAAATTTAACATAATGTCTTGGAATAAAATCAAAATAAGATAATATTATTTTTCAAAATTGGGGTATGTGACATACACACCCCCTTAGAATATAACATCGTCCTCGATGTTATTTATTCTTCATCCTCCAAATTCCCCTGGAACAGAATTGGATATGCATCTCGCATTTTAATTTCCAATTTCTAGGTGGCTTCCTCTGGACTAAGGTGCTTCCATTGCACCTTCACCTGTCCAATGGTGCGGTTCTGAAGTGTAATTTCCCTCCTCTCGAGGATAGAATCCGGTTCCACCAGAAATTCTCCTTCTAGTTCCACCTGTACAACATTCCAGTTAACAACATGAGTAGAATCATGAACATATTTCTTTAAAATGGAAATGTGAAAAACATTATGTACTCTTAAGTTAGGTGGTAATGCTAATTGATAAGCTACTTGTCCAATCCTAAACAAAATTTCAAATGGGCCACAGTAACAAGGTGCCAATTTTGCACAACTCCCCAATCTTAGAGAGCTCTTTTTGGGCCTTACCTTGATGAGCACATGTTCACCTACCTGAAACTCCTTTGGAGTTGTTTTTAAGTCTATTTGACTTTCCTACCGATCCTGTGCCACTTTCAGATTTCCCTACACTTGTGTCACAATTTCTTCCATTTCTTTTAACAGTTCTAGACCTAATACCAATCTATCTACTAGATTACTCCAAGATATAGGAGTATTACATTTTCGTCCATATAAAATTTCAAATGGGCTAAATTCGGCTGATGTCTGATAATTATTATTATAAGCAAATTCTACCAGATGTAAATAGTCATCCCATCTACCAGGCTGGTCTTTCACATACATTCTTAATAAATCTTCCAGTACCTGGTTTACTCTTTCAGTTTGTCCATCTGTTTGAGGATGGAAAGAAGTACTGAAATTTAATGTGGTGTTTAACCCTTTAAACAAAGACTTCCAAAAGTTTCCTGTAAACTTAGGATCTCTATTTGAGATTATAACTTTTGGTACTCCATGTAATCGGAAAATTTGGTTTAGAAAAATATCAACTATCTTTGCAGCTTTGTAAATAGTTTTAATAGGTATAAAGTGAGCTGCTTTGCTTAACTGATCAACTACTACCATAATAGAATCATTTTGATTTTGTTTTTTAGGTAATCCAGTAGTAAAATCTAGACTAATTATCTCTCATTTCCAGCTAGGGATGGGTAATGTCTGTATCAAACTAGATGGGTGTTGGTGTTCAGTTTTTACCTATTGACATTCTAAACACCTTGTTGATATATTCAGCTACCTCAGTTTTCATATTTGGCCAAAAATACTCTTTTCTTAACATGGTTATAGTTTTTTGATAACCTGGATGACCTGAATATTGTGTTTTATGAATTTCATCCAGAATTAACAACTTGACTTTAGGTACGTTAGGTACATACAGTTTATCTTTATACAGTACAAATTATTTTTCATTTAAACTGTAACCTTTTATTAAGTTTTCTGTTGGATTTTCTTTAGCTTTAGCTTGCAAATTCTGGTAAATTCCATCTTGTTTTATTCCTTCTTTAAGCTCTTCATCTAAGTCTGAAACATAAGTGCTGATTGTTGTTGCAAAATTCAGGCTTGCGTTCCTACTTAATGCATCAACAACTTTATTTTATTTATCTTTTATATGCTGGATTTCAAAATCATACTCGCTTAAGAAAGCTAACCACCTAGCTTGTCTGGCATTTAAATTAGGATGATCTAAAAGATAATTCAATCCTTTATTATCAGTCATTAAAAAAAAATTTCTGCCTATTAGGTGATGTCTCCACATGTTTAAGGCATGTATTACAGCTTCTAATTCCAGATCATATGTTGCATAATTCTTTTCATGAACTTTTAGCTTTCTAGACTCATAGGCAATAACATGGCCTTCTTGAGTTAGAACACCACCTAAGCCATCATTATAGGCATCGGTGCACACTACAAATTCTTTATTAGGATCTGTTATTCTTAAAATAGGTGCGCTGGTTAATAATTTTTTTAACTTTTTAAAGCTTTCTTCACATTTCTGATTCCAGTCGAACTTCTTTCCTTTATTATGCAAGGAAGTTATCGGATTTGCTATCCTTAAAAAGCCTTCAATGAACCTCTGGTAGTAACCGGTAATGCCCATGAAAGGTAGAACATTCGTCACATCCTTAGGAACTGGCCAATCTTCGATTGCCCATATCTTTTCAGGATCTACAAAAATTCCTTCCTTGGTCACTACGTGACCTAAATATTGAATCTTATCCTTGAAGAAATCACACTTACTAAAATTTGCGAAGAGTTGATGTTCTTGCAACTCTTGCTTTAGATGTTACTTATGTTCTTCTTCAGTTTTTGAATAGATTAGAATGTTGTCAATAAACAAGACCACAAACTTATCTAAATGCTTATGCATTACGTTGTTAATTAAACACATGAAGACAGCTGGGGAATTAGTAAGCCCGAATGGAATTACGACAAATTCGTAATGACCATATCTTGTTCTAAAAGATGTCTTAAAGATTTCTTCATCTTTAATCCTCACTTGATGATATCCAGACCTTAAATATATTTTTGAAAACATCATGGCTCCATGTAGTTGATCAAATAAATCATCTATGCGGGGCAACGGATATCTATTTTTGATGGTCATCTTTTTTAACTGACGGTAATCTATGCAAAGTCGCATAGTTTCGTCCTTCTTCTTGACGAAGATGATAGGTTCCCCCTAGGGAGACACACTTGGTCGAATATACTTTTTATCAATTAGTTCTTTTAATTGCGATTTTAATTCATTAAGTTCGAGTATGTTCATTCGATAAGGGGCCTTTGAGCTAGGTACTGCACCCGGTACCAGCTCAATGGTGAAATCCAATTCCCTTTTCAGAGGTAATCCCAGAATTTCTTCTGGGAATACATCAACATATTCTTTTAAGACTGGGATGTCTTCCACTTTTAACTTATCTATTTTAATTTTACTTTCCTCATCAGTAATTGTTACTGTGTAAGCTTTACATCCCTTTCTAACAGTTCTTTTAAGTTGTAAAGCAGAAATCTACCTTACAGTAGTTTTTCTAGGAATTACTTTAACACTTACTGGTTTTTCATCACTGTTTAAGCATGTGAAAGTTTTATCATAATAGTTTAGAATTACTCTATGTTGTTCTAACCAGTCCATACCAATCAGAAAATCATAAGAACCAAGTGGAAAAACATTAAGTTTAACAACAGTTTCAAATTTATCCATAACTAATGCACATTCTTTCACAAAACAAGTTACTTTTCTTTTAGTACCAATGGCTAACTAAACTAACCATGAATTCTCAAACTTATCAACAGATAACTTACATTTTTCTACTATTTGAGGTGCAATATAACTAAGACTAGCTCCTGGATCAATCAAAATAGTTACAAGGGTCTTATTTATCATACCTTCTACTTCCACCATGGAAGTCTGATATTCATCTTGTCGGTTCTCCAAGGCTGCGTTGATTCTAGGAATGCTCCTTGCTAGTTCCCCAACAGTCATCTCCTCCTGTATAGTATGAATATTGCTAACAGTCTTCTTCCAATTTGGACAGACTGAAGCATAGTGTGGGCCATTACACTCCCAGCACTTGACAGGCTCTTTACGCTCAAAGTTCTTGGTAAAGATTCCATGATTATTTGCAGTTTCCTTACCTTTATAATTATTCTGATTGTTGGGTGTATTGTTCATATTTCCTTGGAAATTCTTGTTATTAGAATATTTTTTGGCCTTATTGTTCTTAAAATTTCTGTTAGGCACAAAATCCTTCTTCTTTTGTTTGAACTGATTATTATTTTTCTTATCCTTCCAGTTGTCCAAGCTTTGTTTCTTTCGATTCTGCTCAAAACAAAAGTTAGCCTTTCTCATAGATTCCTCCAAGGTCTTTGGGTTATCATATTCAATTCTATCTTTAATATGATAAGGTAGACAGCTAAGGAATCACTGTACCTTTGGTTTCTCATCTACAAGGTAGGGTACATACCTAAGTAGACTTAAGAAGTTACAGTTCAGATCCTTCATTGCCATTGAACCTAACTTCAGTTCATAAAACTCTTTGGCTCTCTCCTCATAATATTGCTCAGATAGGAATTTCTTTTTGAAATACCTCTTGAAGGTACTCCAGTTAACTTCTTTCTCATTTATACCCTTAACTCTCTTCAAGTCCTGCCACCAAATGCCAGCCTTTCCTGAGAGGTTATATATAGCCATCCTAGCCTTTAACTGGTTAGAATAATTATATATTTGGAAGTACTTCTTCATTCCAGATAACCAGGATTCAGCTTCCTCCCCCTTCTCAGTATCTCCATTAAAAGTTGGTGGTTTTATCTTTTTGAATTGCTCAGAAATTTCCTCATAAGGTTTGTATTTCCTCTTTTTAGTGTACAGATTATCATCACTACTGTCACTAGTAGTATGATAATTTTGGTGTTCACCAAACACTTTAGAAGATGAACTACTTTCAGTTTTTGTATGTTTCATCTTTTTAGATTTTCATTAATGACTGACATCTTCTGATTTTGACCTTCTACCCCTACCCTCAGTTTGAAACTTTTCAATTAGGATATGATTCAACTCTTCTTGAGCCCTTAGAATCCTTTCATTTTCTCGCTTTATAGACTCCATTTCAGTTTTTAAGTCTTTTACAGTTTGTAACAACTCTGAGGAATTTGTAGTTAAATCCTCTAGTATAGGATCTCTTGGTAAATTTCTTGTTTCAGTAGCTGGAGACTCCTCCTCTGCATACTCTTCCATCCTTTCCATACCTGCCTGTTAAACTTCAGAAAAACAATTCTCTGTTGAATAACATTTAAAATAAAATACGTCAGCATAATAATTTAATTTACTGTTTTATAGAAGCTAGTTGGGCTTCATCAAGTCCTACTGTTTGAACCTTTTGCTCGGATACCACATGTCAAAACCCCAAATTTTCACAAAAATTTAAAATTTTGAGATAACAATAAATGCTAAAACCTACGGTCTACTAACAGCTAATGGTTTGCAATAAAAGAAACAATCAAGTAATCAGCTTCACTAAATATTAATTAAATTAACTCAACAGTTCATTTTTTTGTAACAAGAATAAAGTCTTCTTGCGTGTTGTTTTACTTCAGTTTACTAATGAGTCTTTTCATGTCAAGTAGGTGGAATCTAACTTTTGAATCCGGGGGTTACTTAGCAATTGTGCTAACGCAGAACATTACTAGTTCTTATAGGTTTACAGGTATGATTGAATGAGCACGTTTTAAAATTTTTTAAAGTATCCAACAATATTTTATTTGCAATTATAAAGCTTAGGAAATAAGCTTCTAAACTTTAAACAACTTCCATGAGGTAAAACCATTTGGCTTCCTTCAATTTTTCTTGTAATAAAGTTCAGAAGTAAGTAGCAACTAAAAAATATGTTTGCGAATCTAAGAATTAAAATCTCAGTTGCAAGTCCTTCTACTTTAGTCTATATAAATTGCAATGTTATAATGATTGTTTTGTCAGTATTTATACAATAATACATTATCTTATCTGTGTAACGACTGTCCCACATTTTGCTTCTGCGAGATAACTTACAACCTGTTAACCTTGGACAGTATAAGTTTGATTGTGCAAACTGAAAACCATAATGACTTCCTACATGAGATCATGGTTTGCCTATATTTTAATTTCATGTCGAACCCTATGGTTCTAGTAATTTTTGGATTCAATAGGATCATTCCTATTCTAGTTATCTTGTATAATTCTATAACTCCTTTACTACTCACTAGACATGGTGAATAAAAAATAAGAACCAAGTTGAGCCACAACCAAAATTCATCAAAGTATTGTCGCGTTGGTCTAAGTAACAGAATTTCACAAAAGTGTTCTTACAATACGTTTTTGTCTACTTCAATAGTTCTACTATCATTTGAGTTATTAGTTCTTATGTGACTTATAAACATGCATACTCTATTTGTTAATAGACATTCAGTCTATATCTAGCTCAAGGTTATAAACATGTTTAGATTAGAGTTTATGATTCTCCAACTTATTACATTATGCCATTTATAAGAAATATAACTTGTATTATCCTTTTATAAGAGATTAACTATACATTTTTACATGGGAGAACTATAATTATAAGCTTGAGCTCTCCCATAATATATGGTCTCTATCTAAACAAGGTCAATGTTTAGAGAAAGGATATGTTACTAACCAAATCACAATTGTGATATTATAATATAATAACATAAGGTTATATAGTGGAATGAGTATTATGCATGAATGATTTTCGGGCTTTACCTAAGGTTTAAAAGTGGCATTCCTTGATAGGTCAACGTAACCATAACATTGATATTCTATCACTACACTAGCATATGATAAGGTGCATATTATTATCAATTTGCATGGCAATTATTGGGTTGAAGATATAGTTTACTCCTCGTTCCAATGATTAAATAATTGGATTTTGTTTTATGCAGGCACTATAGGGAATGACCCACTGCATGGTTGATTTATGTGACCACGTGGTCATCTCCTGACCAAGCATGGGAGATATAAGTACTATTATAACCATAACCCTTATCATTTATTCCCCACAGTTCGGCGCTAGCCCTTGAGACTACTCTGCTTGGATTTCATGGGCTGTCGGTCCTCCTCTGCTCCAATTGTCTTGAGTCTTGGTTTGGTGCTGCATTGTATCCAGTGTGTGGTTCAAAATCCATTCTCAGTGGCTGGTGTTCTCGCTCTGACTCATGGAGATTATCGTTACCCTTGGCTTGTTGTTTGTGTAATCTTCCCTTCATCGTCCTCATGGCTCACTGTCTGTTCCAGTTTCTCTTGTTGTCCTCGTGGCTTGCTGTTGCATGAGGTTTTTATCTTGCAGGCTGTTTGAGTCTTCATTTTGCAAAGCTTGTAGGTGATAGTGCTTCAATGAGGCTGTTCGTCATTTCCATTGACAGGTAAATAATAAATTTAGAGTTCATTTTCTTCGTTGCAAGTGCTTTGCTGTTACCGTGGTTTAAATAGGTATTTGTTAACTGACAGTGGTCTTTTACACTACTTGCAGGTGCTTGGCACTGTATACTTTCATGGTGGAGAAAGTAAGCCATCAACCAATGAATGCCGTGGCTCATGTCTTAGTTCGGGTAATCCCTGTGGTCCATATGTTGGGTTTTCACCCTACTTGTAACAGGGTGGTCAATGGAATCACCCATGGTTTTGGGTAAGCCTTCCTCGGCTCTCCACAAGTTATATAGTTTGATTTTAAAGGTTGTTTGTGGGTTTACCCAATTTTGAACCCTTGCTAGTCGATGGGAAGACTCGATTTAACTGAGCAATGTATTTGGTTTGATGTTTGTCTTTATGGCATGGTTAAATTAAAAAAAATTGTAAAGACAGTTCAATCTTCAGGCTTGGTTTAGTTTATCAGATGTTTAACGTTATACTCTGTGTAATTTCAGGGTTTTACCCTTCTTGACTGTAAATGAAGTTTTATACCTTGTTTGAATTACTCTGTAAGGGTTTATAATTATAGTTCTTAAGACTGATACTTACAGTCATAATTTAATTCTTGTTTGTTTTTATTTAAAGTTATGAACTAGCGTTTAACCTGTGAAAACCCTCATTTTGAAATAAATTATTCTAGTTATAATATTTACACAGTCTGTTGTTTTGTCTTTAAAGGACTGTAAGTAATTTATAATAACCCATTTGTTTAGTGATTACATAATCTAATTAATTTGGTCTATAAATTTGATATACTGGTATTTGTAATTATAATATACGTATTAGGGTTTCAACCCTGTCATTTACTTTTATAGATACATACTGTTAGTAAAAACGAAAAGACACAGTTTCTATTATAAGTATATAAGTTGTTCAGTAATGTATTTATTTCCTGTGAAGTGAATTTAGTTGGTTCTTTTAATGGTTAAGAAGAACTATTCTTATGGTTTATTCTAGGTTACTAATGTATATAAGAATACAAATAGATTTTTCTCAGGAATGTGAGTTAGGGTTTTTACCCTATTTAACTTTTAATATAATGATTTTTGTTCTGGTATTCGATTAAATTCGATTTCATATGAGTTTAAAATTATTTTATGGCTTTAAGAATTTTAGGTTAGGGTTTGTAGAAATAATATCTGTCCTTCTTTTTAACAATTACTCCAGTTTGTAAGAGAATCTCTTTTGATTTGGAAACAATGTTGTTTATGTTAATAATAATATTATTTGTATTAATAATAATATTGTTTGTAAATAGTGTATCCTCTTAAGTTTATTTTTACATATATACATTATTATTAAATACTGAGAACAGTCTATAATAGTTTAGTTTATTTGATAAGATTATTTTGTAAGCCTGGTGAAAGAAATAAGAACTTTCATACCTATCAATACTCCTTACATCTAATTTTTCTGTAAGTGTGTAAGGACAGTTCCTTATTAATAATACCTTATGCATAGGTTACTACTGTCTTTTAGTTATTAATACTAAGAAAAAAGAATACTGTAAGAGTTATCAAGTTCTTATTTAGAGTTCATATAGTTGCAAGTAAAATAGCTATTATTATTATGAAATGATATAAATTAACAGAATCATAATTACTTCATTACTTAACATAAATAATAAGCATTTAATTGATATCTATATTTCTTCTGTTTCAGTGCAGATGTATAGTTTATACAAGAAGATACTATGTAAAAGAATGAATTACATACTTGAATATACTGTTATTAGTAAAATAATATGATTATGTTCTTTTTCTAATATTCTTAATACACAGTCTGCTTCTAACAACAACCCTACGAAGCAGATCAATATTCCTTCTGGAAAAACAACTATCTACTGAAAGAAAAGATTTCAATACTCTGAAAAACATAAGTACTCTATTCATTTCAGATTCCTATCATACTTCATTCATTTTAAACACACTACCTATGCTAGAGTACGATCTGGTTTACTCCAGATGGGGAAAAAGATAGGTAGCATTATTTTTCATCAACGAACAGATTCAGCATTTAAAACAACTAATAGATTTCAAGCTTAATAATTCACTACATAACATATAAATCATTCATTATTTGTTCATACATAGATATAAACTTTAACACAAAAATTAAAAGATAGTAGAACCTATTTTTAAAGCTAGATGACAACAGCGTTGGGAGGCCATTCCTCCCTACCAACTCCTGGAGAGTGCTCAAACAGTGACTTGTCAGGACCCCTGAGCCTATTCTTGGTCTCCTTGGCTGGAACTAGGTGGAGAAAACAACAAAGTACTAGTCCAATGACTCAGTACCAAATCTGCACTCTACAGCATGATCTTTCAGCATGGAAAGTTGTATTAGATCACTTCCTGCAGTTTACCCCTCAAACACCTTCCACAAAAATTCCCTTCCCAATGAATTCCTTGAAGTGTATTCACCTGAATGATTCTTCTCCTAGAATGAGCAGCCTCAGCTCTCTTCAATGGACTTTTTTTATTAAGATTGCCTAGGTATTTTTGGGTTAGTTGTCATTAATTGAGCCACCTACTCTGATCCCACTTTCTTGGGGGATCATGACCCCAAATGTAGGGAGGTTTCCACCTGCAACATTGGAAGTGTTTGAGGATGCTGCCACTTGTCTATTTTCTCTCCACCTAGTCTCCTCCACCAACTTGACCAGTAACACTTTTTTTAACAACTCTCCCAAGTTGTTGTCTCCACTTTTATTTATTTAAAATTAAAATTTTCAGAATTACATTCCACATCCTTGACTCTACTTAGTCATCAGTTACAACTTAGCATTAAATTTAACATAATGTCTTGGAATAAAATCAAAATAGGATAATATTATTTTGCAAAATTGGGGCATGTGACACTGATACCATTATGTCATGTCCCCGACCCTCTGACCAGCAAGAGGACGCTACCAAAGCATCAATGTAACGTCCCCCACCCTCTGACCGGCGAAGAGGACGCTACCATGGTGTCAACCATCTAGGCTAAGAGCCCCATGAACATGTACATTCATAAGAAAATGCTGAAACAGAATGCATTGAAGTGGAGCATACACAGATGCAACTATTTATCATACACAGCGGAAGCAAACATACGTTCCTACAATCATTCAACATGTTCATCACATTCATTAACAAAAAATACAATTGTAGAAGTAAAATCGACAATGTTACTTATCTTATAAGAACTCGTTCCGCAACCAGCTACGTCGTTGCAACGTTCCACCCAACCATAGGCCAGTGTGCTCATCAATCTCTCAGCAACAATGCCACCCCTGAGATGGGCATGATTCTCCAAGGAATAAGGAACAAGCATGCTTACACATAGCCAAGGGTACACAAAACACAGCCAAGCCAACACAGTTGGGTTTATTAGGCCATCAACAAGACAGCCAAGCCAACATGGTCAGGTTTATCAGGCCATCAAGGAGCTGGGAAAGGCCAAATGCTAAGCTGGTGAGCCCATTACAGAGCTAGGAACACCTACACCAGAACTAGCCTGACTTCTAAGACACCCACACACACCCAACACAAGGAATCAGTCCCTTCTCTGCTACACAGTCCCTCAAGCCCTGCCTTCCCTTCCAATGCTATTCAGGGGTTATGGAGAAGAAATCCAGCCCTATAGCTCTGTCTATGTGGTTTCCAAACACACCAGGTTTATCAAGCAAACCAAGCCCCCATCCCTGCTCCCAACACAGTCCAAAGACCAACCATTGCATGCATGCAACTAATCAGCAATTATGGCTTAACAGGGGAAAACAATTCCAAACAATTTGTGTGTGAGGGAAACTTGCACCAGACCCCAAATGTAAAGAGTACCACAAAAATCACAACAAATATTGAGGAGAATGGAGACAACCATAACTCATGGGAAGAACAACGGTCCTAATCTCAACATTGAAACGACGAAAAATTACATGGCCATACCAATCTATAAGGAGATCATACAGCCAAAAACGTGAATGGCCCTTCTCCAAAAAATCGTGGATGAAAGAGCACGGCTCCCAGCTCACTGTGTGAGTCAATACCAGGAAAATTCCTGTGCGTGAGAATAATGAATATACAATGGTCCCTACGTGAGGATGAACATCTCCACCTATGCATGTGGATGAACAGACAATGGCAAGAATGTGTAGAAGTCATTCTCCTGCCCAACGTGAGGTTCAATCCACTGGTGGAGTGTGCGTGTGGGAAAGGACTGATAGCCCTGCCACACTCCACTCCCAGCCATAACTGCCTAAACTAACAGCAGTAGTTTTTAATGGTGGTGGTTGGGTAAAACAAGGAAAGATGACACATGTCTTTTTCCCCATTGGTTCATGGTTTGACATTCCCCCACCCTTATCCTTGTGAAAATCATTCCCCTTCTCAATTTAGTTGCCGCGAACGTAGATGGTTGGGTTATTTAATTAAAGATGCATATTTGCATGATGAAAAAACTTGATATGTATGCCACATGCCCCGATATACCATCGATCACAATTTCAACCCGAAACATAGAATAACCAATCAATGGTGGGGCCTTGGCCTTTAGCTCCACACCATGATCATTTACAATATATACATCATATACATCTAATGCAACGGGGTCAAAACTGGGGTGTTACATTCCCATCCCCCTTCAATAGCACTGTCCATAGTACTTTACAAAAATAAACAAGATGCTACACTGGTATCGCCTCAGTGTTCCGCAGAATTGAACAAAAATGGATGTGCCAATCGAATGGCATCCTCCAGCTCCCATGTAGCCTCTTCAGGTCCATATTGTTCCCATTGCACCTTTACCTGACCTATGGCCCGGTTCCGGAGCATTGTGACCTTCTTGTCAAGGATGCGCATTGGCTCGATTCGGAACTCTCCCTCAGGTTCCACCTAAATCACATCCCAATTTATCACATGGTTAGGATCATGTACATATCTCTTAAGCAAAGAAACATGAAAAACATTATGAGCTCTAGTACTAGCAGGCAATGCAAGTCTATATGCAACTGGCCCTATTCTTTCAAGAACTTCAAATGGCCCACAGTATCTAGGTGACAGCTTGTCACAACTTCCAAGCTTCAAGGAACTCTTCCTTGCCCTCACTCTGAGGTAAACATGATCCCCAACACTGAAATCCCTATTCACCCTATGCTTATCTGCATAGCTTTTCTGTCTGTCATGTGCTGCTTTCAAATTCTTCCTGATCTTTACAACCTCTTGCTCCATTTCCTTGAGCAATTCTGGTCCAAGCACAACCCTGTTCACTGGATTATGCCAAGTCACTGGTGTCCTACACCTTCTTCCATACAAAGCTTCATATAGACTCATCCCTAAGGATGCATGCTGTCCATTGTTGTAAGCAAACTCTACCAAGTGTAAGTAATCTTCCCACTTGGTCAGTTTGTCCATTACATACATGCGAAGCATATCTTCAAGCACCTGATTAACTCTCTCTGTCTGCCCATCTATTTGAGGATGGTATGCAGTGCTGAAGTTTAGCTTTGTACCCAAATCTGCAAACAACCCCTTCCAAAAGTTGGAAGTGAACTTGACATCTCTGTCAGAGACTATTGCCTTAGGAAATCCATGCAATTTGAAAATCTCCTTCGTGAAGATCTTTGCAATGTCATCAGTCTTATGCATAGACTTAACTGGTACAAAATGCACTGCCTTTGTCAACTTGTCTACCACAACCATGATGGAATCATTTTGTCTCCAAGTCATCAGTAATCCTGTAATAAATTCCATGGAAATAACTTCCCATTTCCATTCCGGAACTGGAAAAGGCTGCAAAAATCCTGCTGGATGTTGATGCTCAACCTTTACCTGTTGACATTTCATACACCTCGAAATGTACTCAGCCATGTCCTTTTTCATTCCTGGCTAAAAGTATTGCTTTCTAGCTATAGCAATTGTCTTTTGGTATCCTGGGTGACCGGAATACGGAGCTTGATGGATTTCATCCATAACAACTCTCCTCAAACCTACTACATCTGGAATATAAATTCTACCTTTATAAGTGAGAAGTCCATCTTCTTCCAATTTATATCCCTCATACCTCTTCTCAATACTTTGTTGTTGCAATTTGTCATTTACCTACTCATACAATTCATCTCCAGCAGCATGAGTAACAATCCGCTGCCTCAAATCTGATTGGAAAATACTAAGAGATGCCACATGCATTTCCTGCACCTTCCTACTAAGTGCATCAGCTACCTTATTCTCTTTTCCCTTTATGTGCTTGATTTCAAAATCAAACTCACATAAAAATTCCAGCCATCTTGCTTGCGTAGCATTCAGAGTAGCCTGATCAAACAAATACTTCAGTCCACAGTGATCTGTTCTGAGCTCAAATCTCCTGCCCATCAAATAATGTCTCCACATCTTGAGAGCATGTACTATGGCTGCAAGCTCTAGATCATGAGTGGCATAGTTCTTCTCATGTTCCTTCAACTTTCTTGACTCATAACATATCACGTGGTTTTTTTGCATAAGGAATCATCCAAGACCTTGTCCGCATGCATCGGTACATACCACATAATCTTTCTTTGGATCTGCAACTTTTAATACTCGTGCCCTGGTGAGAAGATTCTTCAACCTCTAGAAACTTTCTTCACACCTCGATGTCCATTCAAACTTCATCCCCTTCTTTTTCAAAGAGGTGACGGCATGTGCAACTCTGGAGAATCCCTCAATGAATCTCCTATAGTATCCTACAAGTCCCATAAAAGATCTTACATCTGTCACATTTCTTGGAGTAGGCCAATTCATAATGGCTTCAATCTTTTCAAGGTCCACAGATATACCCTCCTCTGAGATAATGTGACCCAAATACTGAATTCTATCTCTATAGAAGTCACACTTGCTTAGTTTCACATACATTTGATGCTCCCTGAGCAATTTCAATGTCAATCTCAAATGCTCTTCATGCTCTTTCTCATTCTTAGAGTAAACAAGAATGTCATCAAGGAAAACAAGAGCAAACTTGTCCAAATACCTGCTGAAGACACTATTCATAAGGCACATAAATGTAGCTGGTGCATTTGTGAGACCAAATGGTACCCCTACAAACTCATAATGCCCATACCTTGTCCTGAACGCTATCTTATGAATTCTTCATCCTTGATTCTCACCTAATGGTAACCAAACCTCAAGTCAATATTGGAAAATACCCTTGCTCCTCTCATTTGATCAAAGAGGTCATCAATCCTAGGCAAAGGATATTTATTCTTCATAGTAACCTTGTTCAACTGTTTATAATCGATACATAACCTGAATGTACCATCTTTCTTCTTTACAAACAGAACTAGTGCTCCCCAAGGAGACACACTCAGTCGGATATACTTCTTTTCCAACAACTCTTACAGTTGCATCTTTAATTCTAGCATCTCCAGTGTACTCATCCTGTAGGGTTCCTTAGAAACTGGTGTTGTTCCTGGCACAAGTTTAATTGTGAAATCAATGTCCTGCTTTGGAGGAAGCCCTGGAATCTCATCAAGAAACACATCCCGAAATTCCTGTAACACCTGATAGTCCTCCAACCTAGGAGTTTCATCTCCTTTTTCCTCCAAAATATGAGCTGCATACAACTGGAAACCCTTCCTGTAGAACTTCTTTAACTGCATTGCTGAAACCTACCATACTGAAATAACCTTTGGAATACCTTTCACAACTACTAGGTTCCCTTGTTCATTCATGCTTTCGAAATTCTTATTGTAACAGTCAAGCTTTACCCTGTGAGCTTCTAGCATATCCATTCCAATGAGAACATCATAGGAACCAAGCAGTAGAACATTCAGATCTACACAAGTGACAAATCCATTCATGACCAATGGACATTTATCTACCACTTCACTGACCTTTCTCTTAGTTCCAGTGGCTAGCGGAACTAACCAAGACTTCCTATGCTTTACTTTCTTAAAAGCACAAATTTCCACTACTCTAGGAGTAATGTAACTGTGAGTAGAACCGGGGTCAATCAAAATAGTATAAGGTTTCTCAGCAATCTTACCTGCTACTTCAACCATAGTTGACTGGTGATCTGCTTGGTAGTCCTCCAGTGCTGCATAAATCCTAGGGACTACCATTGCTACTTGACCCACTGTTTCCGCTTCTTGAATGTTATAAGTTGGCCTTACACTCTCATTCTCAAGTGGACAATTTCTGCGCATGTGGGGTCCTCCACATTTCCAACATTGAAGTGGTCCTCTATTCTATTGTGGATCCTTAGGCTTTTCTCCTATCATTCCAACTAGCTTACTCATAGCTTGGGATGGTTGCTTCTGCTGATTCCTGAAGTTAGAAGGTTTGAAACCTTTTTTTCATTGGTCAAACTTCTCATTCTTCTTATCCTTCCATGCCTTATGGTAATCCGGCTTACCTTTGCTTTGCTCATAACAATACTTAGCCTTTATTATTGCTTCTTCGAGAGTTCTAGGTTCATAAAACTCAATTCTATCTTTGTAAGACTGAGGCAATCCACTCAAAAAATGATGGACCTTCACTTTTTCATCTCTGATGTACCGGACATACCTCAACAGCTCCAAAAATTTATTTGCAAATTCTTCCTTGGTCTGCTGTCCCAATCTCAGCTCATGGAACTCCTTAATCTTGTCATCATAATACCTGTCAGAGAGGTATTTCTGCTTGAAATACTTCTTGAATTGTTTCCACTTAAGTCTCTTTTCACTAATCCTCTTTATTTTCTTGAAGTGTTCCCACCAAATGGATGCTCTTCCATTCAGATTGAATATGTCAACTCTTGCCTTCATGTTTCCTAAATAATCATGCGCTTGAAAGTACTTCTTTATCCCAAGAAGCCAAGCTTCAGCCTCTTGTCCAGTCTTTACCTCACCATCAAATGTAGGAGGTTTAGCTTTCTTAAATTCATCCCAAGAGAGATCCCTATGGTGTCTCTTTCTTTTCCTTTTATCAGAAGAAGAACTTGAATCCCCGTTAGATTCTTCAGAATCAGATGATCCACTGGAAGTCCTTCTCCTTCTCCTAGTACTGCTCTTACTGCCTTCTGGTCTTGATGTACCTCGCCCAGAGTCTATCCTTCTCTGTAAATCTGTCAAACTCTACAATATGGCAGCATTCAACTGATGCTACTCTTCCTAGGCTTTAACCAAGCTTCTCATGGTGGCTGTGACATCTGACGGCGTCCTCTGGAATCTCCTTCCATTGGACTCTATGTCATCATTTCTATTACGGACATTTTCTCCCATGGCATCTTCTGCTCGCTCGTGAGAATCCCGAGCATCATACCCATCATGGGTTCTCATGAATGAACCACCACTTACTTATCAAATTGCACTACCTGGAATACTGCTCTTGAAGGTGACTATGATTCTGCAAACATGTTAGTAACACAAGTGTTAGATGCATAACGTTGATATAAACCAGCATTACTTACCCTCTCCTGGAAAATTATAAAATTACAAGTTTTCCCAAAACATAGAATTTTCTTCCTCAAGAACGTATGTCTCAGAGGGACGACGAGGGTCAAGGGGGCCATTGCAGGGCGGGTCGAGGGCAGCGCCCTTGTTTTTTTTTTTTTTGTAAATCTTTGATTTTTGTGCAATCTAGTGCATAAGATTGCTGCCACTTTATCTTTTTCAACCCCGAAATTCACTGAAAAATAGTCAAAATATGCTAGGAAAACTCAAAATTTCCTTGTACAGGATTGTGTCTCATCCCAACTAACATTCCGACATTTCGGTGGTCCAAACAACTAGCTTCTTCCAATATATCGGCGATCGGGTGCACTATTCATCGGGAGGATAATCCACTAAATAGCCGCAACAGCGGACACTCAATCCACTAACTTCATCCGACAGCCTTATACTTAAACAAAATTTTCAAATTTCTTCTCATCGGCGGGCAGAAGTACTAATCACTGCGGCATCAGAGGTTGAGCCTCTATCCGTCGGGAGGATAGTTCACTGGCTAGCCGCAACGGCAGACGTTCAATCCACCAACCATCGTCGATGGCTGACGACTCCAGGACTTAGAAATTTTTTTGAAATTTTCCCCTTTAGTCTTATTTTTTTTTGGCCGCTTGATCGACTCAATCCTCTTCTTTTCGTCGGTGAAATAGTTCCATCAGTAGCCGCAACGGTGGGACACAATCTTCAATATTCTTCCGATAGCCGATGACTTAGGGCCTTAGATAAATTTTAAACTTTCTTTCTTTACGGCGCCAGCGGTCGGAGGCCTTACCCATCGGACGCGTTGTTTCCTAGCCATCCGCAATGGCGGGCGCTCGTTCAACTATTTTCCGCTGACGGACGTCAAACACTTAGAAAATTTTCTGCAATTTTCCTTCTAACTGTCCTCCGTTGGGTATGCTTCCACCTAGCTCTTCCATTACATCAGAATTCCTTCCCGCGAAGTGTTTTGATGAACCGATAGTTCAAACACTTAGACAAATTTGTGGAATTTTTTTGTCGTCTACTTCTGATCTCTGCTGGGTAGAAATAAATCCTGCTCATGTCACTACATCTTTGTGGTCCATTCAGGCCCATGCTGCAACATGAGCTCTGATACCACACTGTAACATCCCCGATCCTCTGACCGGCGAAGAGGATGCTACCATGGCGTTAACCATCTAGGCTAAGAGCCCCATGAACATGTACATTCATAAGAAAATGCTGAAACATAATGCATTGAAGTGGAACATACACAGATGCAACTATTTATCATACACCGTGGAAGCAAACATACGTTCCTACAAGCATTCAACATGTTCATCACATTCATTAACAGAAAATATGATTATAGAAGTAAAATCGACAATGTTACTTATCTTATAAGAACTCGTTCCGCAACCAGCTACGTCGCTGCAACATTCCACCCAACCATAGGCCAGTGTGCTCATCAATCTCTCAGCAACACTGCCACCCCCGAGCTGGGCATGATTCTCCAAGGAATAAGGAACAAGTAGGCTTACACATAGCCAAGGGTACACAAAACACAGCCAATCCAACACAGTTGGGTTTATTAGGCCATCAACAATACAGCCAAGCCAACATGGTCATGTTTATCAGGCCATCAAGGAGCTGGGAAAGGCCAAATGCTAATCTGGTGAGCCCATTACAGAGCTAGGAACACCTACACCAGAACTAGCCTGACTTCTAAGACACCCACACACACCCAACACAAGGAATCAGTCCCTTCTCTGCTACACAGTCCCTCGAGCCCTGCCTTCCCTTCCAGTTCTATTCAGAGGTTGTGGAGAAGAAAGCTAGCCATCTAGCTCTGGCTATGTGGTTTCCAAACACACCAGGTTTATCAAGCAAACCAAGCCCCCATCCTTTCTCCCAACACAATCCAAATACCAACCATTGCATGCATGCAATTAATCAGCAATTACGGATTAACAGGGGAAAACGACTCCAAATAGTCTGTGCATGAGGGAAACTTGCACCAGACCCCAAATGTAAAGAGGACCACAACAATCACAACAAATATTGAGGAGAATGGAGACAACCATAACTCATGGGAAGAACAATGGTCCCAATCTCAACATCGAAACAACAGAAAATTACACGGCCATACCAGTCTGTAAGGAGATCATACAGCTGAAAACGTGAATGGCCCTTCTCCAGAAAATCGTGGATGAAAAATCATGACTCCCAGCTCGCTGTGTGAGTCAATACCAGGAAAAATCCTGTGCATGAGAATAATGAACAAACAATGGTCCCTGTGTGAGGATGAACAGCTCTGCCTATGCGCATGGATGAACAGACAATGGAGAGAATGCGTAGTAGTCATTCTCCTACCCAACGTGAGGTTTAATCCACTGGTGGAGTGTGCGTGTGGGCAAGGACTGACAACCCTACCACACTCCACTCCCAGCCATAACTGTCTCAACTAACAGCAGTAGTTTTTAATGGTGGTGGTTGGGTAAAACAAGGAAAGATGACACATGGCTTTTTCCCCATTGGTTCATGGTTTGACATTCCCCCACCCTTATCCTTGTGAAAATCATGCCCCTTCTCAATTTAGTTGCCATGAACATAGTTGGTTGGGTTATTTAATTAAAGATGCATATTTACATGATGACAAAACTTGATATGTATGCCACATGTCCTGATATACCATCGGTGACAATTTCAACCCGAAACATAGCATAACCAATCAATGGTGGGGCCTTGGCCTTTAGCACCGCACCATGATCATTTACAATATATACATCATATACATCTAATGCAACGGGGTCAAAACTGGGGTGTTATAATAAAAAACATCCAGGCAAATAGCCCCATGAATAGGAACAGGCATATAATGCTGAATTATAAAGCTTAAAACATAAAACACACTAGGATGCATAATCCTTCATATACATAGCGGAAGCAAACATACATTCATTCAAGCATACCACATGTTCATCATATTCATAAATTAGTAAATATAAATGCAGAGACGAAATAGTCAAGAATACTCATCTTTAAGAAGAATTCGTCCCGCAACCAGCTACGTCGCTGCAACGTTCCACCCAACCATCGGCCAGCGTGCTCATCAATATCTCAGCAACACTACCACCCCTGAGCTGGGCATGATTCCTCAAGGAATAAGGGTCAAAGAAAGATTACACATATCCAAGGAACACAAATCATCCAAGCCCACACAGTAGGGTTTAATAGGCCATCAAGGAGCTAGGAAAGGATAAATGCTAAGCTGGTGGCCTCAACGAACAGCTAAGGATGCCTACACCAGAGCTAACCCTAACCTCTAAGACATCTACACACCCAACACCAGGAATCAGTCCTTTCTCTATTTCAAAGTTCCTTAGGCCCTAAATTCCCTTTCTAATATTCTTCAAAGGTTTTGGAGATGAAAGCCAGCAGTCTCACTCTGTCTGAGTGGCTCCAAACACCAACCACTACATACTGCAATAAAACAACGGCTCACAGCTCTGTGAAGGAGGTGAAGACAACAGGGTGATAACCCCAAATGACAAGGTGAATGCAACTCAGGTTAAAAAACGCTTCAGTGATGTTCTTGGCCCTAGCGTGGCCAAAACAACTTAGCTAAAGCCCAACAAGATAATTGCATACTGAACAACAAACAACGTGGGGGAAAACTAAAACAAGCCATGAACAATGAAGGGAAACTGCAGCAAACTGCTAAATCAGGGGAAAAATCCCCAGTTTCATCTCAACCATGAAGTGGCGGCAACATTACACAGTCCCCAAATATGAGAGAAGTCCGATTCTCAATCCTGGACAAGGGAGAATAGGTACACATACCCCTGGCTATGAGGGTAACACACATAACCACAACCCCTGAGCATGAATGGCTTACATAGTCCGATAATCAGATAAGGGATAAATGATTCCCTGTGGGAATGAGAGGAAGAACAAAACCCCGACTAGTAATTGGCAAGAGAAGGAAAAACAGAGCAGACCCCTACCTGCATGAGATGGCCCACAAAACCACGATGGAGAACCCCAACGGTGCGAGAGGAAGCAGAATCTCTCTCTGCATGAGGATAACCAGAACAACTAGCCATGGGAGAAAGATCAAAACCATGATTGGAGTAGTGGAAAAAGTGTACATGGAAAGAATGGAGAGAATGTATTCTCTGCCCCCCCC
>LPNX010966488.1:71845-156766 GCA_001517045.1 Pseudotsuga menziesii
TTAATGGGTGGCCGACACATGGAAAAATCCCAATGACCCCCATGGGTTGGAAACCCCCCCCCCCTTAACATATTTACATGATGCCAATACTATAGTGTGTCAGGTAGCATGATATACCATCGGCAATGATCCCTATTGTCGAAAAATACACAACCAAATCGATGGTGGGGATTTTGCCTTTAGCTCCTCACCATGATTAATTACAATATATACATCATGTACCTTTTAATGTAATCGGGTTCAAAACCGGGGACATCACAGAGAATGTTTAGTGCACTGACATTCTTGAAGTCAAAGTTGAGGAACAAGCTTGATAAAAATGTGGATACATGCTTAAGATTATATGTAACAAAGTATGAGGTTGACAATTTTCTATATGAAAAAGCATTGTCTCTTTGGCAATCAGATCGTGAAAGAAGGGGAGAAAACAATATAACAAATATCTCTAATGAACTTGATGTGGAAAATGAGGACCAAGGCCAGAATGTGAATTGGAAATTAGATTTCACCTAAGATTTTATATGATCTAATACACATTAAGGACTCTTGAGTCTTATTTTTTTCCAGATGTTCCATGTACCCTTACTGGTGATCACTATATGTGAATTTGAGGTCATGCTTTAGGTAAAAATAGATTCTACATTGTACTTTTTTGTTGTAACATTGATGATTTGAGCTTATTTTAATATTGGTGTTTTGATATTTACCTCTTACATTGTCTCTCTCTTGTATGTGACAAGAAGTGATGGTGGAATTTGAGAAAGCTAGGCCTAGTAGGTATCTCTTCACATAGATAGTGTCCTAACATTAAAGGATAAATAACTAATTTCACAACACTTTCGCTAAGAAAGAATGAGCTCATTCAAGTACATGAAACCATGTTGGTGTTTAACAGGAATATCTTGACAATTTTTTATGGTTTGTTTATTGCTTTTGTTTGAAGCATTTTGTCACTTTTTGAAGTTTGTGTGTATTTTGGTTAAATATTGTGTTAGTCCCTTGAATGCTTATAGTTCTCATTTGATACTTGATTTATCCATTTGTTGTATCTTGAATCAAGATTGGTTTTAATCGATTTCCATTGATTCAGGGTTTGAGAAAATATATTTTTATTACATTTTAGTTGCATGAATGAATTTTCTTCACTTTTTTGAATCTCGACTCTTTTATGTTGATTGCATATTTTCTTTGTAAATACTTATCATTATTCAAAAAAATAAATGAGCTCTACATAGCTAAGCGAAGAGAAAAATGGTCTATGCACTAGGTGCCTATGAATTGATTGTAGGATACCTATTGGCATGAGACCAACATTCATCTAATGCAATAATCAATTGGCATAATTACAATGCATAATTGTATTAGCCTCCAGTGACAACTATTCTTCCAGAAGACTGTCATTATCAACCAAAGATCTTGTGAGGTTGTTTGTACTTCATTGATGGTACTACGTCTCTATTGTTTAATTCTTGTATATTGTTGAGGCTATTGCTTTGCTTTTTTTTGAGCTGGGTCATAGTCTTGATCAGGCTGCTAAACCTTACTGAACCTTACTAAACCTTCCTAGGCTGATATGTGACCATATTGACGATTCTATGTTGGGTCACGACATTTGTGACCTTGCTTGATCTTGTGGGCTGTTGTAGATGGGGCTGTGACTTTTTGGGCTTCTTTATATGTCTTGTGAACCTCGTGGGATTCTAGATCTGAACCATGAACACTTCCTAAATTGTTAAACTCATCTGTGATTGTTTAAAGGATGTTTGGATTAAGTTGTGATCATTGTGAGGCCTCTAAGTTTGAACCGTAAATTTCCTAAGGTCTGTTCATCCTATTAGAAAGGGATGCAATTGTTTTAGGCCTGTTTGGAGTAGGCTATGAATGCTGGTTGTTTTGACATGTTGATATAAGTCTGTAATAATGAATTGGTAGCTTCATAATAGTGATAGATTAGATCTGAAGCAGTCCCAAACTGATGTTTTTTCATCCCTACAAGAATGGAAAGAACTGAGCGGTGTGTGTACTCATTCTCTAGCATGTGTGGTGTACAGCTTCACCTTTCCTTCCCCTATCTTCTTAAAACCTCTATAGCCATGCCTAGAGCCAAGTTCCAACAATTCCACCTTGATCCCAATTGTTGGGTAATGTGACTCGTGAGGCAAGGAAGGTAAATGATTCAATTGCCTCCAATTGCTTCCATCATCATCATCCCTGGATATTGATTCTTCCTCTTCATCATGGTGAAGGTTATTGTTGATGTATTTGTAACTTCAGAATGTATTCATATATGAATCTTATGTTTTGTAACCCGATGTTTATTCCAGGATGTATCTATTATGTAATTGATTCATGTTGTCATGCCCAGATGTTCTAATCGAGAGGATCTATAATGTAAACAAGTCATGTCAAGTCATAATGGGTAACCCTCCGATTGTCTAAGGGTTAAAGTCCCTACAGTTCTAGGGAACTAGGGTTATTAGACTCTCCTGGTAGAGGTCGGCCCTAGTAGGGTTTTATTCATGCCAGGATTAGTATAAATAGAGAACTGGAGTCTCTATTTATCACACAGCTCATACACACTCAAGTGTAGCGCATAGTTGAGGAAGGAGAAGACACTGGGGCTAGATAAGAAGAAGGATACTATTGTCAGAGATCACTTACTATTTTGGGATTTTCTATTTTGGTGTTGATTCTATCTCTGAGGAAGTTGCGGGGTTTTCTCCATTTATGGTTTCCTTGAGGAAAAACACTGTGTTCATTGTCTATTGTGTTTGATTGTTGTGCTTGTTATTCTCTCAGTTAAAGATCCTAATAATGCTAGCTCAATGTTGAAAAACTAACATGGTATCAGAGCTAACCTGAGAAGAAGATACTCTGCAGCTGTGGGAACTAGGGCTTCCTAGTTTTTGGATCTTCCTCCACATATTTTCAGCAAAAGTAAGTTGGAATAACTCTCTTCCTTAGGGCGCATCTTTCTGTCGAAGCAGAATCCAATTCTGAGGTTTTTCAGTTTTGGAGCCAACACTACTGCCAGAAATTAGGGTTTTTCACAAAAGAGGAATTTTTCAGTGAGCCCGGGTTTGTATTGATCTCCTCCCCAAAATCAAATTTAGGGATAAATTTCAAGGCATTTTGGTGGACAGAACTTCAGAAAAGAAAAACCCTAATTTGCTCCTAATCCAATACTGCAGGATTTCAGCTCCAAATCTAGATCTGACATCTTGACCTGGTAAGATCTAAATCTTTTGTATTTCCATTTGAGGTTCTCAGTTAATATGTCTCATCATACCAAGCTTGATGAAAATCTTAAGGGAGCTGATAACTTCTAAGCCTGGAAGTATAGGATCTCCCTGGTCCTGGAAGAAAATGAGTTAGACTCCTACATCCATGAGGAGGTTCCAGTTCTAGAGGGAGATGAGGCTAAGTCCTTACATAAGAAGAATATGGTTATGGCAAAGAGGATCACCTTATCCCTCAGGTGTCCTCTCTCAAGACACCTAAAGCTATGTTTGATGCCCTAACCAAATTGTTTGAAGGGAAGAACATAAACCAGAAGATGACTCTAAGGAATCAACTGAAGAATGTGAAGATCTAGAATGCAAAGACCATCCAGTCTTACTTCACAAGGGTTTCTCATATCAAGGAACAATTGGAAGCATTAGATGAAGAAGTGGAGAATGCAGAAATTGTGATGACCACCTTGAATGGTCTCCCTAGGACATGGGACTCTTTGATTCAAGGAATCTGTGCTAGAAAGAAGTTATTCAAGTTCAACAAACTGTGGGAAGAATGCTCTCAAGAAGAAGCTCGGATAGCAGCTCGAGAAGATAAGATGGGAAGTGAAGATCAATCTCTCACAGTACAATCCAAGAAATCCAGATCCAGCTATCATAGAAGTAAGTACTCTCATCATAGGTATAACTCAAGAAATCCTAGAGATAAGTGTAAGTACATTTTCTATACATGTGATGAAAAATGACACTTTGCTAGAGATTGTCCTACGAACAAAAGTAGCTCTCACAAGAAGAAGGGAAGCAAGAAAATACATCATGCTCATGCTGTAGAGGATGATGAACCTTCATCAAAGAGAACCAGATATGAAAGTGAAGATTCTTCAAGCAAGGATGAATATGTTTTGATCTCCACTCTGACAGGTAACATTACTCATGGAAGTGATGATTGGATTATAGATAGTGGGGCTTCCAAACATATGACTGGATTCAAGGAATCCTTTGTGAAACTCTTAGAACATGAATCACCTCACATGGTGAAGCTAGGAGATGACTACCAATATCCAATAAAAGGTAGTGGGGAATCTTCCTACAAACTAGACTCTAGAAAGTCTCTAATAATGAAGGAAGTATTGTTTGTGCCAGGACTCAAGAAGAAACTTCTCTCCATATCATCATTGGATGCAAAAGGAATGAGGGTTTCATTCATAGATGGTCAAGTCATCATGTGGCCAATAGGAAAGACTATCGATGATGCGGTAGTAATTGGTGAACAAGAAGGAGGTTTGTACAAATTAAAGGGCCTTCCAGAACAAGCCCTGGTCCATGACACAGTAGATCCAAGTGAACTTTGGCACAAAAAGGCTTGCACATGTGAATTACAGAGCACTACCTCTTGCAAGCAAAGCTGTTGAAGGTCTTCCAAAAATACAAGAAAAACATGATGGGGTCTGCAAACGATATGCGAAAGGAAAGAACACAAAGAATACATTTCCAAGTAGCGAAAGCAAAACAAAAGGAATCTTGGAAATCTTGCACTCCGATGTATGCAGTCCTATGTCATCAAGATCACTAAGAAGGTATGCATATTATGTTTCTTTTATTGATGATTTTTCTAGGAAGACATGGGTTTGCTTCATGAAGAACAAAGACGAAGTATTCAACAAATTCAAGGAATTCAAAGCCTTGATTGAGAATCACACTGAAAGGAAGATCAAGACCTTTCGATCAAATAATGGCGGAGAATTCATTTCGAATGAATTCAAAGAGCTATGTAAAGAATTAGGGATTAAGAGGGAGTTGTCCACTCCTTATAATCCACAACAGAATAGGATTGTGAAATGGAAGAACAGAACTATCATGGAAGCTACAAGAGCTATGCTTCATGATCAAGATATTCCTATGCATCTTTCGGCAGAAGTTTCCAGAACAGCGGTGTATGTACAGAACCGTGCTCCACATAGAGTACTCGAGAACAAGAATCCTAAAGAAGTATTCTCCGAGAAGAAACCAAAAGTCATCCATCTCAGAATATTCGGCTGTCCTGTATACATACACATTCCAAAAGAGAAGAGAACAAAATTAGATCCTTCAGGAAAGAAGGGTATATTTGTGGGATACTTTGAAAGCTCGAAGGCTTACAGAATATATTTCCTAGGATACAAGAAGATTGACATCAGCAGGGATGTGACATTTGATGAAGACATAGCTTACAACAAATCCAGAGAGAGACCTACTACAGAACATGAAGAAGCAGAAGCGCCCAGAATTCATGATACAACCATGAACGAAGAAATTCAAGAAGAAGATCAAGAATTTGAAGAACCACAAAGACCTGTAGATCCACCTTTGGAGAAGAATCCTCATAAGAGGAAACCTTCTTGGGTACGAGAACTTATCCAAGGTGCAGAAAGATATGGGGATCCAGAAGAGAATCACAGAGAAAGAAAAAGGACTAGATCCTGCTCCGGGTATGTAGCTTTACTATGTGATTTCATTGATAAAGAACCTTCCAGTTATGAAGAAGTGGCAGAACAGAAAGAATGGAAGGATGCTATGATCGAAGAATATCAATCAATCATGAAGAATGATGTTTGGGATGTTGTCCCAAGACCAGAAGGGAATTTAGTTGTAACTTCCAAATGGATCTACAAGATAAAGCATGCTGCAGACGGTAGCATTGAAAAGTATAAGGAAATATTTGTGGCTTAGGGTTTCTCTCAGAAAGAAGGAATAGATTATGAATAAACCCTTGCACCTATAGCCAGATACACTTCCATTAGATCAATACTTGCTCTGGCTATAGTGATGAAATGGAAGATACACCAGATGGATGTCAAGACGCCTTCTTGAATGGTGTAGTGGAAGAGGAATTGTATGTAGAACAACCACTCAGTTTTGAGACACATGACAGAGAGTCTCATGTATGTAGATTGAAGAAATCCCTATACGGTTTGAAACAGGCACCCAGGACTTGGTATGATAGAATTGACAGCTTTCTATCCAGTTTAGGCTTTACCAAGAGTAAAGCATATTCCAACCTTTACTACAAGGTTGAGGATGGAAACCCAGTGATGCTTCTATTGTATGTAGATGATCTATTTGTGATAGGTACAGATGGGTTGATTGCTGATACAAAGAGAAAGCTTGCTGCTGAGTTTGAAATGGAGGAATAGGGGATGATGCATTACTTTCTAGGTATGGAGGTGTGGCAGAGTGCAGATGGAATCTTCCTTGGACAAGGGAAGTATACAGTAGAGATCCTAAAGAGGTTTGGGATGATGGACTGTAAGGCTATGGCCACACCTATGGCATCGAACCTGAAGCTATTGAGTGATGCTTCATCAGAGATGATTGATGCCACGAAGTATCGTCAGATGATTGGGTCCTTGATGTACCTAACGAACACGAGACCAGACATTTGCTTTGTTGTGAACACCTTGATCCAGTTCTTGACAGATCTGAGAAATGTTCACTTAATTGCTGCAAAGCATATTCTGAGGTACCTAAGGGGTAGAGTTGATTATGGGCTCAAGTACGAGGTGAATTAGAAGATTAACCTGGAGGGTTATGTTGATTCAGATTGGGCAGGTAGTACCATCGATAGGAAGAGCACTTCAGGATGTTGCTTTAGTATGGGATCAGGTGTGATCTCTTAGTTTAGTGAGAAGCAATCCTGTGTGGCACTAAGTACAACTAAAGCAGAGTATGTCACATCTTGTTCAGCTAGTTGTGAGGTAGTATGGCTGTGGAAGCTACTGTATGATATATTTGATCTCCAGTTGGATGCTACTTGTATACATTATGACAACCAGAGTTGTGTGAAGTTGTCAGAGAATCCAGTGTTCCATGACAAGTTTGAGCATATCGAGATCAAGTATCACTATATTAGGGATATGGTGCAGAGGAGAGCAGTGAAGCTCCATTATGTTGCGACAGAGGAACAGATAGCTGATGTATTAATGAAGCCATTGGCTAGGATGAAGTTTGAGTACTTCAGGGAGAATCTTGGTGTTCTCCAGATCGAGGTTTCCTCCAAGGGAAAGTGATGAGTCCCATAGCCATTTTGACATGGTGAGAGGATTGATTCCTTCCATGGTCAGATGTAAGAGCTGAGCCATTTTGTCATGGTGAGAGGATTGGTTCCTTCCATGTTAGATATGAGTGCTGAGATCCATAGCCATTCTGATCAGTAGGTCAGATATAAGGGCTGAGCCATTCTATCATGGTGAGAGGATTGGTTCCTTCCATGTCAGATATGAGTGCTGGCCATTCTGTCGAGTAGGACAGATGTAAGGGTAACTTCCATTCTAGGAATGGAGGCACATGGTCAGTTACCAGGAAAACTCAGTCTAGGACTGAGAAGCCATTTTGATGTGATAGAGGGATGTGCTCCCACTTGATCAGATATAAGGGCTGAACCATTCTGTCATGGCTAAAGGATTAGGTTCCTCCCATGTCATATGTGAGTGTTGGCCATTCTGACAAGTAGGTCAGATGTAAGGGAAACTACCATTCTAGGAATGGAGGCGCCTGGTCAGTTACTAGGTAGCTCAGTCTGGTATTGGGGGCCATTCTGATGCGATGGTAGGATTAGTTCCTCCATGATCATATGTGAGTGCATGCTTTTTTCGATGCGGTGCTTCGTGCATGGTCAAATTGTAAGTGTAGAGACCTTTTTGATGCGGTGCTTCGTGCATGGTCAGATTGTAAGTGCTAAGCCCTTTCTGATGTGGTGCTTCGTGCATAGTCAGATTGTAAGTGCTGAGCCCTTTCCGATGCAATGCTTTGTGCATGGTTGGATTGTAAGTGCTAAGCCTTTTCGATGCGGTGCTTTCAAGCATGGTTAATTGTAAGTGTTGTGCCTTTCTGACAGGATGAGGTCAGATGTAAGTGCATAGCCTTTCCGATGCGGTGTGCTTGCACATGGTCGGATATAAGTGCTGAGCCTTTCTGATAGGATGAGGTCAGATGTGAGTGTTGGGTGTGCCTTTCTGACAATATGAGGTCAGATGTAAGAGCTAGGAAGGCCATTCTGACTGAAGTGTCAGATATAAGCACTGATGAAGACCTACATCAAGGGTAGGCCTATAGGATTGACTCTATAGAACTTCTTGTGACGAGAAGAATCAAGATAGCACCATTATGAGATAGCATATGATGATGATCCAGACTTGATGATGATCTAGATCAAGTGATCTAGATGAGATGATCCAGACTTGATGACGATCCAGATCAAGTGTCGATCTAGTTGTGATGATGATCTAGACTCAATGATCCATATCAAGTGATCTAGATGAGATGATACATACTTGATGATGATCCAGAACAAGTGATGAGCCAGCAGTGATGAGCCAGTAGTCATGATGATGCAGATCCTGTGATAAAGAAGAAGAAGATGACTTGAAGATGAAGAAGACGAAGAAGACTTGAAGAAGAAGATGACTTAAAGACTCGAAGACGAAGAATATTTGAAGAATAAGAAGACTTGAAGATGACAAGATGATCTAGTTGATACAGAGAAGAAGACTAGTGTTGAAAATTGTGTCGAAAGAATACCTTCCTAGTTAAGAGGGAGTGTTGATGTATTTGTAACTTAATTTGGAATGTATTCATCTATGTATCTTATGTTTTGTAACCCGATGTTTATTCCGGGATGTATCTATTATGTAATTGAGTCATGTTGGCATGCCCCGATGTTCTGATCAGGAGGATCTATAATGTAAACAAGTCATGTCAAGTCATAGTGGGTAACCCTCCGATTGTCTAAGGGTTAAAGTCCCCGCAGTTCTGGGGCACTACGGTTATTAGACTCTCCTGGTAGTGGTCATCCCTAGTAGGGTTTTATTCATGCCGAGATTAATATAAATAGAGAACTGGAGTCTCTATTTATCACACAACTCATACACACTCAAGTGTAGCACATGGTTGAGGAAGGAGAGGAAACTGGGGCTAGATAAGAAGAAGGATACTGCTGTCGAAGATCACTTACTGTTTTGGGCTTTTCTATTTTGGTGTTGATTCTATCTCTGAGGAAGTTGTGGGGTTTTATCCGTTTATGGTTTCCCCAAGGGAAAACATTGTGTTCAATGTCTCTTGTGTTTGATTGTTGTGCTTGTTATTCTCTCAGTTAAAGATCCTAACAATGCTAGCTTAATGTTGAAAAACTAACAGTTATCATATATTTGTTAAATTCTTGATCTTGAGGAAGATCAAAGTAGAGCACCTCTTATTTCTTCAGATTCTTCTTTGTCTTCTAATAGGATCCTCTTTTGTGGTTATTGAATCCATCTGAGTTCACTGAGGTGTATATTATATCTAAGAAAGCCTCAAATTCCATGTCTTTAATGGTGACTATGGCTCCCTTTGGCCTATAAAAGGAATAGTATGGCGGGGTCATCTAGAACTTCAGGAAGAGAAGCTAGGAACATTTGATTTGCCACTTGATTTTAATAGCAGCAAAGCATATTGGCAAGGAATCCTTTTCCCAAAAGTAATTTTGGTATTTATGCTGGGGATATTGTATCTTCATGGTATAGAAATCTCTAGATTCCCCTCATATTATATTGTCTGGATGGTTCATCATAGTTGGAACTTTCCCTTACATTGCTAACAGAAGGAGCTGACATTCTTTGTATCACATTCAGAGGAAGCTTTAGTGCCCTGCTTGATTTCCAACTCAACCAGCTGAGGTAGTCATTATCCCAGGACCCATACTGGAATATTTGACATGTGGGTTAGCTATTGGGCCTTAAACCATGCAAGATTACTATGGAATTTTATACTTTATTCCACATCCGGCCTGGAAGGAATTCTATCCTCCTCCCACAGTAGGATATTCTTCAGTCTTGACACAGTTTGCTTCTTTACAAATTATGGAAGCTTATACTCTATTGCACTATTGGCTTGGAATGAATTCTATCCTCCCATAGTAATATATTTTCCTATCTGGACACATAGTTTGTTTCATTATCAGTCACATAGTTGTGAACTTGTATGGCATTCATTCATGTATCCATGTCTTTTGTATTTTTTCTAGAGTAGCATAGGAAGCAAGGGTAGATTTAGTCAAAGGACCAACAACATTAATTGATGATACAAGTACATATTAAGCATAACTTGTAGCACCTATAGCATACTAAGTGCCTATAAAATAACTTTAAGAAAAGTCAGGGGAAATAGTATAGGTGGCATAAACTAGGGCTCTCTACATATTTTTAACTACTATTGGATCCGACAAATGTATAAGTTTTTGTTCAAGTGGTGGTAGGGGGGTTGATTTTTGATGGGATTGAGACTCCCTGACCATTTGCTGGATGGATAGCCTGAATTTCTCTCTCATCTGTTGTTATCAGAGTCCCTATCCTCTATGTTCCTCATTTTTGGTCTATCGGTTCAATTATTATGGAGTCCTAAAGAATTCCAAATAGAATCTGAACCCCAATTCATCGATAGTCTAGTATCTTTTGCTTTTTCTTAGACTGTGTATTTCAATGACTGTCAAGGTCATCCCTACTTCAATTTATAAGGTATTCATCTATTATGATAGATCTGGATAGAAACGGGAGATAACCTACTAGTGATGTTGAGTTGGGATTTTATAATTATATCTACATTGTGGCTTTACCATTGCATTGGGAAACTTATTAACAAATTCATTATTTTTACTGATTGAAGAGGAGGGGTATTAATGTTTGAGTTGGGACTTTTTTAATTGTACCTACATTGTGGCTCTACCATTGTGTTGGGAAAGTTATTGACGGATTTATCATTTTTACTAATTGAAGAAGAGGGGTATTAATGTTGAACAGAATCCCAACAGAGGGATATGCCACTGAAGTGAGATAGTTTGCAACATCACATAGATAACAACTACAAGAAAATATTGAGAATATATTTCATTACTGTAAAAAAAGGATAGATCCCTTGGAGATCAATTTACTCATCACTTGGAACAATAAATATGCTTACATTCTTCTCAACATATCTTAGTCACTGTATTATGTATACTGATGAGCAAGCTATGCATGACCCATAGGAGATCAGTGTCTATGGTGATAAAGGTGCCCTCCTTGGCCTCAGGTCCTTCCTTCTTGCACTAAGGATAAGCTACTTTGAAGGAAAATTCTGGTTGTTAGATTCCCTCCTTTTCCAGTGGGGAGTCAATTGCAAAGTCTCCATCCAATGTTCCATATTTGAAGGGTATTAATCTAGGTTCTTCAATTAAAGGTGCTTCTCTTCTTTAATTGATATAATTTAAAGATATGATTAGATCTATCAATGACTCAATGGTTCTCAACCCCAAAATTTGTCTCATGCTGGAAGATTCATAATGGAGATATCAGGCTCTATTTAGGTTCAGAAAGTATCATCAAAATATGTTTGTAATAACATTAAATCCTTCAAAGATGAGGCCTTGATCTATTTTTTTTACAGATATTGGCCAAGCTATGATCCTTTCATGAGTTGGATAAGTGACAACTAGACAACAAATTTATTGGTAAGATTCCGTGTTTCAAGGATTTTCCTAGTTCGTTATAATGAAGTTGAAGATATGAATAGAGTAATGGAAGAAGGTTCCTCAACTTGGCGTGGGGCTGGTTCTTATTGGCAACTTGGTTCCCATAATTAAACCCATCTTCCATGTTTTTCTAGGTGACAGTCCCCAGTTTATCCTTTCCCTTATGGGAAGACGAGGTCATGGAGAAAATTGGTAAGGCCTTAGGTAACTTTATTGGCTTTATAGAAGTAAGAAAGATGGTAGCTTATTCTATTAAACAAGAATACATGTACACCAACAACAACAAGAATTCCCTTATATCAATTCTTTTCAATCTATGACCGATGGATTGAAATCCCTTTTTCACAAAGGGTACTTAGGCTACATAGATCTGGGAGCATACCTCCCTTAAAATCCCAGCATAAGGACTGTAACATTGCTTCCTTACAGACTTAGAAACACATCCCCTTTTCATATCTACTATTTGTTCACTCCTCACTGCTTAGTAATGGCTGTGTGTGTGAAAATATCGCTTGTAATATGGTACTCCAAGCAGAAATTTGCATGTCCTTTGGCCCTGGACCCTTAGTCACCTCCTTTCAAGTTTGTTTGAAAGCCATAAATGAAGAACTATAGTGCATATCTTGGAAAATGCATGCCCTTATGATGATTTTGTAATTATTCGGATTTGTGACCAAGCTTGGGTAAACAAGAACAAACAACATTGTGAGAGTTGAGGGAGTGAATACCATGTTTGAGGAAGTTGGCTTGGATGTTGTTCATCTCTATTCTAGTGATGACCTCATGTAAATAAGTAAGGTATTTTTCTTAATAAATAAGTATTAAGAGTATGCCATTGCTCAAACTATTATAAATCTTGATTTACCTCAATCGTTTGTTTCTTGCTAATAGAAACATTGCTTTTTGTCTTCTGTTACTCACAGAGGTTCAAAGGCTTTGACTGGCTGCTTTGCATTTTTGTAATACTGAATCACAATAGAATTTCTAGTAGTTATTAAAGTACCCATGAATCATGTGATTAAATTTCCCATAAAACTGTGGCATCATTCACAGTATGTGCTCTCATAAATATTAATGTGTTAAATAATTTTTTATATATTTGTAGATTGTTATCATTAGTTAAAAAATTGGGTAGCTTTGATATTGTAATTTTAATACTGAATATGCACTATAATATATTATGATTGGTATAATTTCTAATGAATTTCAATTGAAAAAGAAAAACTAGGGTATGCAGGAGATTGCCTACTCATGATTTTTGGTATTTTCAATACTTCAGTCTTCAATATTATGAGTTCAGAAGCTAACTCCTCCTATAGATCTCTAACTCTACTCTTTGTGCGAGATTTAATAGAGCACCGTTCACCTTAGGTTCCCTATTAAAAAGAGAATAAGAAAAATAGTCTCCTAAGCTCTCGGGTAAGATAAGTGTTCCATAAAGCAAAGTTTAGTCTCTATATAGTGCACTAGTTCTATCTAAATAAGTACCTTAGTAGTTCCTCCATTAAAATCCTATACAACCTTCCAAAAGTATGTGTGGATATTGGTGTCTAGGAGAACAAAAAATCCATCTCTCTAGTGGTGCTTAGCGGCAAGCTAAGTTGTTGTCTAAATCATTCTGATAGAATGGCAAGAGAGAGATTTCACTATCTCTATTAGTTCAGCTAGAGAAAAAAGAGTTAAAACTAGAGACAAGCTTTCTCTTTGTCCATGCCCCAGTGCCATGGAAACAAAAGCATTAAGATACTAGCCTTAGTCCCATGCCCCTATGCCATAGTAGAGTTAAATCCATACAGTCAATTCCATGGCAATTAGCCTTCAAACATACACAAGCTTAGTCCATGCACTTAGTTCCATGGAGGCCTAGCCTTAGAGACTTCCTTATAGTAAGAGATACTTCCTTTAAGCTTCATTGTTCAAAATATGCAATTTTCACTTCTCTATCCAGTATAATATGTATATAAATATGTATTGCTGTAGATATTTCTTCTCGAGCGAGGTGTTCGAAGTGACGTATATAGATTTTGGAATCTAGGAGTACTGCCTTTCTTTCAGAGGCCTACCATAATCCTTATTGTATTCCTTTATGTTAGAATCTTGCTTTGGATTTTTCTCCATCCCTCCTTTTATGGATCATCCTAACTTGGATGCCTGAATGGTTCTTGTCTTCAGTAATTCCTAAGCCCTAAGTCCTCTGTGATCAATAGTCTTAAGCTGCCCTATGTTTGTGTAGTATCAAATGGTATATGACACAAAAAGGATAGGAATATTGAATATGAACACTAAAAAAGAGGGTAATATTTGAACCCAACATCTTCCCCCAATTGAAGGGATTGCAGGTCCCTACTGCAACTCATCCCAAAGACTCAAGATCACTCTCCTCTAGTAGTTGGGTGAGTAAGTAGGTTTTACTCCAGTCCTTAGCTTCTTGTCCCTGCTCCTCAATTCTTTTGAAGCCCAAAAATTCAATGATGTCTTCCCCGTATCCTAAATCATCCTCCTCTCTTGGATCTGCCCATAATATTGGAAAATCAAATATGAGTCCTATCCATTTTATCCTGAGTGTTTTCAAATAGTCAAGGTACCTAGCGACTCTATCTAGAGCCCTATAAAAAGCCTCTATGGACAATGGCTCTCTCTTTCATTGTTCATTACGAAGATAGAATTGTCTACTCTGAATAGAGAGAATAGTTTGCAACCTATTTAGGCCAATCTATTTTTTATAAGTGGAGATGTTTTATGACTGATTAGTGTTAAAAAATAGAAATAAAATCCTATTATTCCATCTTTGTCATATTTTTCTCATACAAGTCTTGAGGAGAAGGTCCAGTCCTAAAATGTATTCCCTCCATCTTTTCCCTACTCATTACAAAAGATAAATCTTTGTACCACGTGTTCTTATTGTTCATGAAGGAAAAAAGGCTCTTAACTGCACATATCCAACCAAGGGATTGGGGTCCCAATTACCAACATCAGGTATTGCTATATTGTGAAGATAAGATTTACACAACAATTTTTTATCCTCTTCAGTACAAACTTGGTATAGTAGCCTGAACTGGTCTTTAGTCTCCACAAAACACATGCAATCAGCTGCAAAAGCCCTAAGCAAGAGAGAAATGAATTGAATTTTAAGATAGACATCATACACAACAGAAGGCTGTGAGTAGGACCTCATAACATGAGCTAGATGACACAAGTATCCCTTATCCATCCTTAACCTAAAATTATTTTGACTCAGCCTCTAGATTTCTAACCTTGATTTTTTGATTTGTATTCTGTCGGCCTGCCTCTGTGGCTCTACATATGCATATTGTTTCTTTAGGAATTGCAGCTTCTCCTCCATCTATTTCCATTTATCTTCCATGTATTCAAATTTTCCATTGGCCTTTTTATAAGGACCTGCTTCATCCATAACTTGTTTCTGTTTCTCCTATCATGACTTGCCATCATCACACTTTGTGGATGATTAAAATGCTTTTTTGTGTTCAATCACTTTTAGAAAAACCTATATCCCTTCCTAACACCTTTGGATATTTAACTCATTTTTCAATTCATTAACTTCCTTTTTTAACTTATTCTTGGTGTGCATCATTCTTTTATTAAATCCCCCTTTGGTAAGACTTCTTGAAGTAATTAACACCAAAATAGACTTTATATTTGTAAACAGGCCTCAACCTCTTTCTACATTTGGAAGTAGGTACCCTTTATATATGCTTCTCCTCCTTATTACCTTTTTATTCATGCTGGATTCTTCTCCTTTACATTTGAGGAGAATGTACAAAAACCATATATAGGAATTTTTCTGGGCTAAGTGTCAAATAGGAGGAACTAGGGCCCCCCTTTCTAGTGAGAAACCTAAAGTATCACAATTTTGTATATTTGGTTGTGCTATTTCTACTCATGTGCTTGAGAAAAGAGGACTAAGTTTGAACCCTTTAGCATCAAGGGTATATTTATTGGTTACAGTGAGACCTCAAAGGCTTACTGAATCTGTATTTCAGTAGGGTGGAAAACAGTAATAATTTGAGATGATAAATTTGATGAGGATGGATGGTCCTTGAAGTTTTGACTCTCAATATCCTCAAGCAAAGGTTAAGGAGGGAGATAAGCATGCTTTCCCAATATCTGATAAAAAAGAAGAAACATAATATTCAGGTCAGATAGGTCCAATTGAAGGAATAGAGGCTAGAGGCTTCAATACCATCCAGATCAATTAGGAAGCCGATATGGCTTACCCAAATATACATTTTGGGTGAGTAATCATCCTGAGAAATTTCTGAGTGATGTTGCATAATTGTCTTCTATCACTTTCTAACGGCTATGAAGCAAATAAAGAGAAGGTGTGGCAAGATGCTATGATATAGGAGTATGTTCCTCCATGCAATAATGCAATATGAATATGCCAATTGACCATAGAGCACTAGCGCTCTCTAAGCCCTTTTTAGATGCATTGTCTAGTATGTCTCTAAAGGCAAGCAGTATTATGCGAGCTTCTTTAGGCATACAATAAGAATTTTGATTCTCACATAAAGAATAGCCACTGGTAATGAGAATTTAGAGGGTCATGTTTGGAAACATGCATAGTTCCTTCCTTTCAAAGGCTCACTCGTGGAAGGAATAGGAATGAGGTCACTGGCAGATCTTCATCCATCATTATTATTATTTCTTCGTCATCTTTGTTGTATCAGAGTTATGGATAGTTTGACAAATTATTTGATGATAATGTGAAGAGAGGACATTGGTAATGTCTCAGTAAATATTTCACATGGTAAGGAAAGCACTACTTGGCTTGTGGTGAGTTGGAAGTTGAATGTCAGTACTATGCAGCATGGCATACAAAGCACAAAAATTGATATGGCCTTCACATTATGTTAGGACTGTAGTGGAGAGTCTATACCTTAACTTGAACAACCAGTATTTGCATTCCTTCCATTGTGAGATTATGGTTTGAAATTTATTTTTCAAGGAGATTTCACACTGCAATCATCCAGGGAGGAGGTCGAGACTCAATGGTTATAGTGATAGTGCTTGGAACCAATAGTAACTCTCAGAATTTACAGAGTTTGTCAATGTTGTATAGTCTTTTAGGTCTCTTCATTGCTATCAATTAAATCCTTGAAAAGTTATCACTTTATATGATTTTTGTCCCATTGGTCAGAAAAAACTATTTCATTTCCATGAAAGATAATTTTTGAGTTATAGGTTTTTCCCTGATCCCTTTAAAGATATCCACATAGAATGGAATTTACCCTAAAGAAAATGAAAATGATATGGATGTTCAAAATGATCTGTACTCCACGGTTTTCTTTGATCCTGTTAATACTCTGTTAAGTTTTGGTCATAAGAGATGCATGGGAATTTCAGCCTTGTCGAGAGGTGTTGGGAAGGTAGCTTAGTGTTTGCAGAAGGGGTTGATGGCACACACAAGATAACATTCAGCCATTGGAATAAGCCTCGATGGTGAAGGTCGAAAGTGGCAAAAAAGTATATGGATCAGAGATGCAAGGCAAAGAAGAGAACGTTGGATGCGCTAAAGGCATTAAGTGGGAATCATGATCAAAGGATGAGATTGATTAGATACAAGATCAACAACGTCAAAATATTTCGTACGGCGAACATACCCGACCAAAGCCACTTTTCTAGATTGCAAAATATGTTAAAGGATGGAGGCATCTAATGGTCGAGAATGAGATCCAAGAAGATCCACGGTTGAAATTGATTTCTCATCCCATATTTGCGAGGACACAGCAACAATTTTAGATTGTGAAAAGTGGTACAGGCCACTTAGATCGATGGTCACTACAAGAATGAAGGGAGATCAATGGTCATAGTTCATTTTGCAATCTTAATTAGCACGAAGGGAACCAGAAAATCACTTCACAAAGAATGGTAGGGTCCACTCAGATCAACGGTTGTGAAGAAATTCGATCTTAATCGATGGTTGAGCTGCACACGCTCGAAGTAGGGAAAGATATAGCATAAAGAACCTCATTACAGTCCGTTTCTTCATTTCTCATGTGAATGGTTTTTCAGTTTATCTCTTCCATTATGTTTTCTTTCATGTATGGAATAAGTGTGTAACAGTTTGGAATTCATACATGCTATGCTCCGTCTGTTGTTTCAGATATTCACGAAAGATTTCTTTTAAAGTTAATACAAAATTCATTTTCCAATGCTCTGTGTTGATGGTCTATTCATGTTCTTATTTTCCACCAGACAATTATAATTTGACTGTGATTGAATGGCTATCTTGCCTCTGTGTTGAAATTTTCTGCATAAGTTTTGTTCATTTCTGTTACACTTCTTGACTCCATTGCCCAATGGTTCTATATCTTATTTCAACCAATTTTACAAACAATTCATAGTTTCACTTGTATATATCTAGCATTGTTAATATTTGGTGAGAGATCCCTCTCGGAAGAGCAGAAGGCCAGTTCTCTCTTCAAAAGTGGCTCTGTTGTTACCTAGGAGCGAGACTTCTGCAACCTTTGGGCTCAATTCCAGTGCTAACAAACTGGTGCCGTTGCCAGCGATCGAATTGAAGATTATCCCTGGGGGAATGAAAAAGAGCTTAATGATTTTAGGAAAGAGATTTCTAGGGGCAAACAGAAATTTCTGAATTCACAAGAAGGTTATATATTTGTCTTGGTGGCTCCACACCCACTTCAACCAGTATCGCACTAGATATCCTGGCTTCCAGAAAGATCCACATGAGAGGTAACCCTGATCCTGCAACTTTACAAAGTGTGGATAATCCAGAAAAAATACTTAGAAATAGAAATAAAGAGAAAGTGGATTTTTCATTGTTTGTTACGTCATCATCTCAAGATTTGTAGGGCATAGCGAAACCCAAATGGAGGGTTAGAGATGAAAGAATTCTAACCAAATCTAAATCTGAATCTGAGCTGAGGAAAGCTAGGGTTAGCTCTAATACACTGCCATCCTATCTGCTTGATTCTTTGTGGTTGAACCTAGAGACCCCACTAAAAGACGAAGAGACAGACTCTATATTTCAGAACACCCAATTGCCTAACTCCCTGTTTGTTCCCAATCAACCTACCCCAATGGCTGCTGCTAGATTTTCCCCATTAGCCCTACCTCTGGTTCTACATGACCTCCCCTTGAACTACGCCCAAAGAATTGCACTCTATGACAGGGAGGGAAATTTCTCAGCAAGATACCATGTGGATAAGTTCGATGACTTCATCAACCTAGAAGAGGTGGATGATGAATATGTCAAAATGCGCTTGTTCGCTCAGAGTTTGTTTGGGGAAGCCAAGAAGTGGTACAAATATTTGCCACTTAGGTCTATCCGTAGTTTTGCTAGTTTTCAAACTATTTTTCTAGAAAGGTGGGATGATAAACAAAGCCCTTTACAGGTCTTTTCTCAATAAAACAATCTCAAGAAAGGAGGTTTTGAATCGGTCCATGAGTTTTTCAGTAGATTCATGCGGGTCTACAACTCGATACCTGCCGATATCAAACCTTCGCTCGGGGCAGCTAAACTTCATTACACTGATGCATTTGACAATTATTTTTCTTTGTTATTGAGAGAAATAAAGTCAAACACCCTTCCGGCCATGTTCACTGACGCCCTAGAAGTAGAGGCCAATATGATGGCGTGTGGAAAAATTAAACCGAGGGCGGAGGTTGACAGAAGGAAAGGTAGAGAAGAGGCACACCCCACTACTTCTACCTCTTCATCTAGTAATATAAAATTCGAGATGATGCTCAAGACTGTGGAAAAATTGATGGACAGGCTAACGGTGGAGGCCAAGCCGATGAACTGGGAGCAGAATGAACCTCAAACAAGGAATCCTAATTTTAGGAGGCCCATCCCACCCCTGCTCCAACAAAATAGACCAAGGGATGTGAGGAATCCAAGAAACCAAGAAGAACAGCCAATTAGTCCTCCTTTCCCTGAAAACTATGTGGCTGCCGAAGATGAAGCAGAGTCTATCGAAGATCATATCCATCATTTCGGCGATTTGGACTCTGAGATCTACTTGACTAAAGAGGAACATGATATGTTCGCTTAAGTGGATGATAAGACCCTGACAGAGGAATTGGAGCAATATCATAAAGGGTATATGCATGCTATAGATGATGTCAGGAAGATCAAATTAAGAAGTAGGGACATTTCTATACATAAAGGAGGGTTAAACCCAAACCATCCTTCTAATAGTTAGACCGGCCTAGGGAAAGGAAATGAAAAACAAAGGAGCCGATAGCACCTAGAGAAGTGGAAAAAGAGAATGGTAATATGAGGGAGTTGGAGCCAATGGCACCTGTTGAACTAGGAAAAACCCCTCCCATGTTTAATCTCGAAAACGAGCTAGCTAAGTTGAAGGTCTTGATTCCTTTCAATGAATTATTGAGGAATCGGGAATACAGGGACACTATAACAAAGATGATTGCAAATCAAGGAGAAACTCACCTAGATATCTTAGAACTGACTGAATATAACCCTACTATTATTCTAGGATCTAATATTGACAGCATGGACAGCAAAGATGAGGAGGTGCCCCCCTTTTACATGAGCTTGAATGTACATGATATGGTGTTACACAATGCTATGTTGGATTCAGAAGCCTCACACAATCTGATTCCAAAGGGAGTGGTGGAAATCCTGGGATTGGAGATTACAAAGCCTTATAAAGACCTGTATTCCTTTGATTCTAAGAGGGTAAAATGTCTGGGATTGATCAAAGACATGGTGGTATCTTTAAATAAGTTGTTGTCTAAAATTGTAGTCATGGATGTCATTATGGCTGACATTCCTCCCAAGTTTGGTATTTTGCTATCAAGGTCTTGGACTTTGAAGATGAAGGGTAGCTTGCAAATGGACATGACCTATGTGACAATTCCTGTTTGAAATGAAAACAAAAGGTTATACAGTGAGAAAATATTTCCTTATGTCGTGAGCAGTCAAGCTCATCATAACATCCATCATGTTTATGCCGTCAACATAGATTTGGGGTCGTCTATTTTCTTCAATGATATATCTCCTTGCAACTCAAAAATCATTGTGCCACAGAAGGGTAAAAAGGATAAAGAAAAGACCAGCAAACTGGAACCTTTGGAAATAAAGCAGAAGGAGGAAGGACTGTGGAAGATGTATTTTGACGACTTGGTGGCTAAAGCAGGTGCTGGCGTAGGTCTGTATATATTCTCCCCCATTAGGGATACCAAATATTACTCTTATAAGTTGGTTTTTGAATGCTCTAACAATGTAGCAGAGTATGAGGCCTTGTTGCTGGGCTTGCATGCGCTAAATGATTTAGGAGAAAAAAGGGTCCAAATTTTTGGAGATTTGGAGCTTGTAGTAAATCAAGTGAATGACAACTATCAGACTAGGAATCCAAGAATGAGAGATTACCGGATTGAGGTATGGGATATGTTCAAAAATTTATTCACTGAAGATACAGTCCAAGTGATCCCCAGATATGAGAATACGGTGGCGGATTCTCTGGCGGCGGGCAAAAGGAAATATAAAGTAGACATTGTAAATAGACCTTCCATACTAGACAACACTAGATATTTGCAAGTCTTCGAAGACTATGCAGATAAAAATATTTCTGGAGTAGTCCGGTGATTTTTTAAACACCCACATAGATGAAGGTG
Source organism: Pseudotsuga menziesii (assembly GCA_001517045.1). NCBI lineage: Eukaryota > Viridiplantae > Streptophyta > Pinopsida > Pinales > Pinaceae > Pseudotsuga > Pseudotsuga menziesii. The sequence goes on from LPNX010966488.1 coordinate 93,221, forward strand.
GCGTTAACCCCAAAAAATTCCTAGACATTGAAGACGAAGGGGAAGAAGCCGTCGGGACAGGAAAACTAAAAGACTCTTTGGGAGGTAGGGATATAGTCCAGTTGAAAAGCAATCATATTCCCAGAGGTTTGATACCTTTAGAGTCTATTTTTGACCAAAATGATGTAGCCAGAGAGCTGAAGGTCAAGCCTACCATGGATTCCATCAAAGATATAAATATCGGCACTGAAAGTGACCCAAAAATTATAAAATTGTCTAAGAAATTACCCGCTAAAGAAAAAGAAGGGTATGTGAATTTGATGAAGAAATACACGGATGTGTTTGCATGGAGTTATAAATATCTCAAAGAGTATGACACTTCCATCATACAGCATACTGTTCCAATTAAACCCGGAGAAAATCCATTTAGGCAGAAACTCATGAGGATCAATCCGAAGCTAGTACCCATTATTGAAAAAGAAGTGAAAAGGTTGTTTGATTCAAATATAATCATGACTCTGAGGTTTTCAAAATGGGTAGCCAATTTGGTTCCTGTTCAGAAAAAGAATAGGGAGATAAGGCTATGCGTATATTTCATAAACTTAAATAAAGTTTCTTTGAAAGACAACTACCCATTGCCGAAGATGGACTAGATCCTGTAGAGGGTGGTAGGCTCAAAAAATATATCCACTATGGATTGTTTTTTTGGTTACAATCAGGTGAAGGTGTTGCCTGAAGACCAAGAAAAAACCGCTTTCACCACACCTTGGGGTACATTCATGTACACAAAGATGTTGTTCGGGTTAATGAATGTTGGAGAAACTTTCCAACGTGCCATGGATATTGCTTTTGTATATGAGAGAGAAACATTTGTGGTGATATACATGGATGACATTACTGTATACTCCAGGTGGGATAAATATCATATCAAGAATTTGGAAAGAGTTTTCATCAAATGCAGGAAGTATGGCATCTCATTAAACCCTAGAAAGTCGAACTTCACTCTAGAAGAAGGAAAGTTGTTGGGGCACTTCATTTCGAAGGAAGGGATCAGGATCGATCCAGATAGGGTAAAAGGAATGTTGAGAGTAGAAGAACCAAGGATCAAGAAATAAATACAGTCTTTCCTAGTTCAAATCAACTTCTTGAGGAGACTCATCCCTAGCTTTTCTGAAATCCTAATGGACATTACTTACATGCTAAGGAAAGATCATGAAATCAAATGGACGGTAGGAGCCAAGAAATCTTTCAAAAATATAAAACAGGCCATTTCATAGGCTCATGTACTGATCAGTCTAGATTTTGAGAAAGATTTCTTAGTGTTCTCATATGCTTCAGAACACACTGTAGCAGCAGTGTTGCTACAGAAAAATGATCGGGGTGAAGAACAGCCTATAGCATTCTTCGGTAAAATATTGAGGGATGGAGAATTAAGATATAGTATAATGGAAAAAAAAGCCTACGCTTTGGTTAAAGCCTTGAAATATTTCAGAATCTACCTTCTCCATTCCCACATAATCGTCTATGTACCCATCAGCGTAGTGAAAAGCATACTTACACAGCCGGATCCGAAGGGAAAGAGAGCTAAATGGGTTGCAGTGCTCCTAGAATACGACATAGAAATCAAGCCCACAAAATTGATCAAAGGACAAGGGTTAGTTAAGATGATGATAGACTCCCATTGTGACTCTTTGCAGCTGAATTTTCTCGCTTGTCAGTATGATCGGGAAGAGGCAGAGGTGCAAGAGAAGACTGATTTCTCTGCATCTCCTTGGTATGCTAACATTATTTTTGTATTGTAGAATTTACAACCTCCTCCTGGGCTAAGCAAGACCCGAGCTAGATCCGTGAAACTAAAAGCTATGAAATTTTGCATCATAGAACAATATCTTTATTGGAAAGACCCCGGGGTGATACTACTGAATTTTCTTCTAGAAAATGAAGCTCAACATATGGCGAAGGAATTTCATGAAGGAGATTGTGGAGGACATCATTCCTGGAAAGTAACCGCAAAAAAAATTATGAGGGCAGGATTTTGTTGGCCTTCATTGTTTTCATATGTCTATAAGGAAATGACTAAATGCCACCAGTGTCATATTTTTGAAGGGAAAAGGAAAGTGGTTTCTCTCCCCCTCAACCCTATATCTGTGGAAGCTCCTTTCTAGCAATGGGGGTTAGATTTCATTAGAGAGATAAATCCAAACTCCTTCGAGTAGCATAAGTGGATTCTGACTGCCACTGATTACTTCATGAAGTGGATCGAGGCCATACCACCAGGAGGGCTATATGAGAAGTGATAATGGATTTCTTAGAAAATAATATTTTGGCGAGGTTTGGCTGCCTAAAGCAGATTATGACAGACAACGCATCTGCATTTAAATCCAAGAAAATGATCGATTTTTGCCATAAATAACATATAAGCTTAAATCACTCTACGGCTTATTACCCACAGAGGAACAGACTGGCAGAATCCTCTAAGAAAAGCCTTGTGAGGATTATTAAGAAGTTGTTGGAGGATAACAAGAAAGCTTAGCACACGAAATTCAAATATTCCTTATGGGCTGACAAAATTAGCACCAAGCGGGAATCGATATGTCACCGTTTCAGTTGGTATATAGAGCCGAGGTCATTTTTCCTGACTCTCTAGGCATTCCAGTCATGAAGTTATTATGGGACATGTTGGATGAGCCTAATCCCATTCAAAGAAGGATAAACCATATTATTGATATTAATTAAGTAAGGGACAAGGCTTATGATAAAGTCCAGATACACCAGGAGAAAATGAAGAATACCTTCAACAATAGAATAAAGGAAGACGTTTTCCAGGTCAATGACTTGGTACTAAAATGGGATGCCCCACATGAAGAAAAAGGGAAACATGGAAAATTCGACCACTTATGGGTAGGCCCATACCTTATTGTGGCACACAGGGGAGACAACGCCTTCATTTTACAGTATCTAGATGGGTCACAGTACGAAGGAGGCACGGTGAATGGGAGGTTTCTGAAACGTTACCTGGAATAAAGAGACTAAGGTCCATGTATCATAGTGTAAATATGTTTTATGTTTTAATCAGTATGGATGGTGAGTCAAAATATTTGAAGTCCCTGGAGAAGGCCCTAAGATCAGAAGAGGTAACCATTCTTTCAAATTATGTTTTCTTTCAGGAAGTGAAATAAAAGGAGGTTGTCAATGGAGTAGGCGACTAGTCTATGGGTTCTTTGCTACCTCACTGGGAGGATAGCATCCCTTGTGGAGCCGGTTGTTAACACTCTATTAAGTTTTGGTCATAAGAGATACATGGGAATTTCAGCCTTGTCAAGAGGTGTTGGGAAGGTAGCTTAGTGTTTGTAGAAGGGGCTGATGGCACACACAAGATAGCATTCAACCATTGGAATAAGCCTCGGTGGTGAAGGTTGAAAGTGGTAAAATATTTTGTGGATCAAAGATGCAAGGTAAAGAAGAGAACATTGGATGTGTTGATGGAATTAAGTGGGAATCATGATCGAAGGATGAGATTGATCAGATGGCAGATCAACGGTGTCAAAACATTTTGCACGGCGAACATGCCTGGCCAAAGCCACTTTTCCAGATTGCTAAATATGTTAAAGGATGGAGGCATCTAATGGTCGAGAATGGGATCCAAGAAGATCCATGGTTGAAATTGATTTCGCATCCCATATTTGCGAGGATGCAGTAGCAATTTCGGATTGCAAAAAGTGGTACGGGCCGCTTAGATCGACGGTCACTACGAGAATGAAGGGAGATCAATGGTCATAGTTCATTTCACAATCTTAATTAGCACGGAGGGAACCAGAACCTCACTTCACAAAGAATGGTAGGGTCCACTTAGATCAACGGTTGTGAAGAAATTCGATCTTGATCAATAATTGAGCTGCACACGTATGAAGTAGGGAAAGATGTAGCATAAAGAACCTCACATACATACGGTTTAGATAAAAAAGAGATATATGCATGGTTTGAGCCACCTGGGAAGGGCGCAAATGTTATGTTGTGTGAAAAGCTATAAAGGGGTCCACGTGAAGTTGCAAACATTTGTCTTTTCCGAAACCTCTAAGCCACCGAATATCCAACCACATACAGAGCACTAGCATGGACCAACCAAGAAACTGTGCTATAGAACAAGGTAGGCCCCTGATACCCTCTCAATTCTATTTAAAAATGGATGTAATAGGAGCGGTAGAAGTGGTAGGGGTGAGAGATGATGTAGAACCTGAGGCCACAGGTCGAAGGGTAGAAGAAAATCTGGTAGATGAGAATATTGATATTTTTGATACCATCCTGGTGGGAGGATCCATTGAAACCGCTAGAAGCAAATTGGAAATTATTAAGGAGCGAGGTGGAGATACCTGCAATGTTTTTAGATCTTTCTTCCATTTCTTCTATATTGGCCAAACCCCCCATTTCCCTGAGTTTGTCGAATGGTGTGCAAAAACTTTATTTGTCGCCGAAGGTGTCATTATGAATGAATCGAAGTCTAAAATCCTTTTCTCAGTCCAAGCTTCCGTCATCCGCAAAACCATACATATCCCAGAATAATTTGTCCATATATCCCAAGACTACTAGGAAGAAGATATTATACATTGTTTTAGAGATTCTACAGACGAAAATAAAGGAACGTTCCTGAAGGCCTGTTCTAAACCCAATAGTGAACCCATCGACCTGTCTTACCCTATTGACCTCACACAACTCAATTATGAAACTTAGTGGTGTATATCCCTGGCTAGTCAGTTTCTAGGTCTAGATACCGATGCGTATGTCACAGAGTCATTGTTGAGTCTTTTGTTTGTCTTAAGTACTTGTCCGGCCAAACCTAAATTTCCTCGACAATCCTATCAGTCTTGTTGCCTTAAGTTTGATGAGTTCCTTGCCGAGAATGTCCGTTCTCAGTTAGTGAATTTCCATGGCACTAGAGTGTTCAGATTCTAGTCCTTTTTGTTGAGGATGCTTATATCTTATAATGAGGAAGACCTACAAGTACCTGAACTGGAAATCACCGCTGATATGGCCACGGACTACTGTAAATTCATGAACCAATTGATGGCTGAAATATACGACCTCTTCTTTCAAGAAAGGTTACTTAGGGTGTTTCCTGAGATGAGGCAAATGCTGTAGCTGTCAAATAGCAAGAAGATAGGGGATTGGTTCCTCACAGAATTCGGAATGACCATAAGGTTGTACGGCTTCGTACATCCACCCTACATTCTGCCATATTTTCTAACTGCCAGGGTTTTCTCCCTGGAATTGATCCGGCAAAGACTCATTGTTGAAGAAGAGCACTTCTTGAACTTTAAGAAAAGCTCGAATTTGATTTTCACATGGGAAGTGAGACCTTACATAGTTAGGAGCAGAGCTGCTTTGCCCCTAGTTACCAACTTGCTTAGAGGCATGGATTTTTCCCTAGGACAAGCGATAAATTATGACCCTCACCAGATAATTTCCAAAAGAAGGAAATCTCACAAATGCACGCCTTTTGAACACACTAAAATATCTAGACTCAGAGAAGAAGAAAATTGGGACAATTTCCCTAATCCTTCCCAGATGGATACCAGTATAAAGCAAAGCACTGGCTCACAGCTATCGGGGATAGCTTCTCCCCAGAGATAATTGGCTAAAGTAGTTGCAATAGCTGTAGGAGTCTCATCACTGGTCAGCTATTCAGCGAGTTCAATAAAAAGAGGGGGTTCGGAGCCCATGGACACTGAAGAAGTGGACACAGCTAGAATGCCCAAAAGGCAGAAAATAGAACGGGGGCAGCAGTTGGTGTAGGTTAAAAGGGGCCATACAAAGGGACAGGTGAAGAAGAGGAATTTATCGAAAGAACAACAACAGGAAGAGCCCAAGATAGTCGAATTGCAAATACAAGACTATGTATTTGATGGGCAGAATCCAAGAAAGCATGCATCCAAAGAGGACTGGATAGGATCTTACCGAGAGAGGGCTGATAAAACTTTCAAGGAGACAATAGAACTATATAGCGAGGCAGTGTGGTTTCCTTACCCCAATGTGGCACTGAAAACTGTAAGAGATCATGCCACTGACACCCTTAGCTTAGCCTTGGCAATGGAGAACAAGGTGTCAGAGGTCAGTGTGAACCTCTCAAAGCTTCCCACTACTAACATAATACACCTAAACAAAGAGACTGGGGATATATTGAATTCCATACTACTTAAGGCTACCATATAGATGTCCAAGCTAGAGGAAAGTAAAGCAAAAACTTTAAACCTTTTAAGGAAGGTGAGAGTTAAGCAATGCAAATAGAAGGACCAGCACATAAAGGGATTTTGGCTCAGAAATTGCTCGATGATAAGGAGAAGGAGATCCAGACCCTAAAAAAGAAGTTAAAAACCCCTCCTACCCAACTCGCCTAAGCAGAAGATTTGGCTGATTTTGAAAGAGAAAAAGAGACATTGAATGCTGAGCTTACCGAATGCAAATCCAAGCTACTAAAGCTCGAAGAAAAGGAAAACTAGTGGGAAACAGACATCCAGCTTTTGAAGAAACGCAATGTAGAATTAAAAGCTAGATTAGCAATGAAGGAAAAGGAGCTTCAAGGAAGAAGTACAGAGAGTGCAATTCAATCCACAGGTGTGGCTAGAGAGATAGATACTGGTTCTCTCTCCAGAGCAATATCCCAGATAGGCCTAAAAGATACAGAGCTCATTAAACTAAAACAGCATATCGAGGAACCTGAAAAAGAAAGGGTCAAAGAGAGAGAAGGAAGAGAAAAGATAGAAGAGAAATGCCAAGAAATGATTCAACAAAATTCCAAGTTAAGCCAACAGGTGGTCGATAAACTTGCCTTGCAAGGCGCTAGACATTTGATCTCGGATCAGATCATTATAGAAGCTGACAAGTTCCGACCTTATATAGATTTCATTGAAGACCAGGAAAGCACTATGGTGGAAGCCAAGAAAAAGGTCCTGACAGTATTAGGAGAAATGCAGAAAAGGCCCTTGGCAATAGCAGAAAATACCATTACTTTCCTAAGTTCTTTGTCAGACGATTCCGCCAACTGATACAGTATCCAAAACAGGGTTGTTGTTGTCTCTGGAGCCAGAAAGGTAGTTGCTAAGCACAAGATGTTGGAGACTGTACAAGCCAAAATAGAATTTATCAAGCACAAAGTCCTAGATGTCATCAAGCTATTCAAACCACTAGTAAGCAAAGGACTCCCTTTTTTCTTGGAAGAAACAGGTCCTTTATTGTCCCAAAAGGAGTATTGGGAGTGCTTGGTGCATTGCCGATTAGACAACAGCAAGTTTGGAGATATGAAACAATCATTGTTAGGGAAGATCATTTTTTATAAGTTGACCAGTGATTTTGAATTGTTGTTTGATTTCAAAACCACATGCATCGAGGTTCCTGAGACTTCATACTCGGAAACGATGGAGCTCAAAGCACAAGCATTCGATAGAGCAATTGCGACCCTGCCGGGTCCTGATTTATGGAGAGTCATTCAGCAATATGGGTTTACCAACTTCAAAATGCATCCATAGGAGTAGCAATGATAATACGTGGGAAGTTTTCTCCACATTGCATGCCCATCCCAGTGGTTTCTTCTCTCGAAACTTTGCACAATCGTTACCCACCAGATGGAAGTATAGGAGACTCTTGTGCATATTTCCTCCTGCATTCCACATTTCATTGTTTAGTCGTTTTATGCAAATCGCAGCCAATGTGCCACCTAAGAGTTTGTTACAATATTTCCTTCAGTTGTAACAAATTTTGATTCCCGAATGTCAGTTTAGGAAATCCAAAATGCCTCCTGAAGAAAGAGAAAGGGTTGAAACTGATGTAATTTTGCAGTGTATGCTTTCAAGAGTATTTTAATAAAGTTCTAGAGCCAAGGTCAGCGTTTTACACAGGGATTCATGTGTTGTTTATATTACAGTTCATTGCTTCCTTTCTCATGTGAATGCTTTTCCAGTTTATCTTCTCCATTATGTTTTCTTTCATGTCTAGAATAAGTGTGTAACAGTTTGGAATTCATACATGCTATGCTCCGTTTGTTGTTTCATATATTCACCAAATATTTCTTCGAAGTTAATACAGAATTCATTTTCCAATGCTCAGTGTTGATGGCATGTTCATGTTCTTCTTTTCCACCAGACAATTATAATTTGACTGTGATTGAATGGCTATCTTGCCTCTGTGTTGAAATTGTCTGCATAAGTTCTATTCATTTCTGTTACACTTCTTGACTCCATCGGCTAATGGTTCTATATCTTGTTTCAACCAATTTTACAAAAAAATCATAGTTTCACTTGTATATATATGGCATTGTTAATATTTGGTGAGAGATCCCTCTCGGAAGAGCAGAAGGCTAGTTGTCTCTTCAAAAGTGGTGCTGCTATTACCCGAGAGCAGACCCTCTGCAACCTTTGGGCTCAATTCTGGTGCTAACAAACTAGCGTCGTTGTTGGGGATCGAATTGAAGATTATCCCTAGGGGAATGACAAAGATCTGAACGACATCAGGAAAGAGATTTCTGGGGGCAAACATAAATTTCTGAATTCGCAAGAAGGTTGTATATTTGTCCTGGAAACTCCACACCCACTTCAACCAGTATCGTATTAGATATCCTGGCTTCCAGAAATATCCACAAGAGAGGTAACCCTGATCCTGAAACTTTACAAAGTGTGGATAATCCAGAAAAAATACTTAGATAAACATGTACACATCATAACTCCTCTTCTGCTTCCAAACATGTACACATCATAACAGATAAACAAAAAAGATAACTTTTGCAATCAGCCTAAACTTTCTTATTCTACTTGTTGCTGGTAGCATGTCAATAAAAAACAATGGTCAATATAGTGGAGATAAACAAATACCATCAGATTTAACTTTGTAAGTCTGCTTCTTGCTAGTACCATGTCACTCAAAAACAATGTTCAAGATAGTGTTGCATTTTCAAATGATAATCCTTTAACTTGGTGTTTGGTTTACATCATGTAGTTAATAGCCATGAGGCAGAATCATTTGTGTGACATGGGAAATGCTTAAAGAGTAAGATAGCTTCATCTCATGCTAGATAGGATTAAATTTGACATTGATTTCATTTTTTAGTTTCCAATTTGCATACTATTTTTATAAGTTTATTCTTCCCACTTTCAACAGTTTAGCTTGTGTATGGTATAATTATGACGTTATTGGTATTCTAGTGTCAACCTTTACATGTCAAGATTTGAAATTTCATGCCAAATATTGTGGATGAGCTTTCCTATGGACCTTTTGGAGTTGGTTGTTGCAACATATTCAATCATTTGTTCATCAAAAGGGAACCCCCCTACAGAGTTTCTTCATATTTCTACTACTAATTATGTATGAATGCCACTTTTTCATTTTCAGAACTTATAAATTAAAAGAGAGCATCATTTTTCTGAACAAAATGATGCCCAACTTTTATAGGGTCCTATTCTTCCTCTTCCCTTCTTAGTTTCTCTGCAGCAGAAGGAAATACGTTTAGGGTCTATTGGTGAGTCTCCAACATCGGACTGTGAAAAAATAAAGGATTAGTGTCGATTCATGTTGAATACACTTGAGAATCTTAAGAAATCTGATTTGATTCCTCAATTTGATAGCTCTACCATTATCTCTCTTGCTGACGATAGAGATATCTGGTCTTACAAGCAAGATTTGAAGGAATACAAGTATTTGCTTCCCCATGAGGTTGGGTGCAAAATGATTGTTAATAGATTTATTAATGCTGAAGAGGTTGGGTGTAAAAGGATTGTTGATATAAAAATGCATGATAATTTTGTTGGTAGTGCATAATGCAATTTCTGTTCTGAAAATAAAGTAACAAGGCCAGTGATGTCTGAGTTAGATCATATCATCTGCTGCACAGATCTGGGAGCACACCTCCTTTAAAATCCCATCATAAGGACTGTAACATTGCTTCCTTACAGACTAAGAAACACACCTCGTTTTGGTATCTACTATTTGTGAGCCTCCTCAGTAATGACTGTGTGTGTGAAAATAGGGTTTGTAGTATGGTACTCCTTTGCATGTCCTTTGGCCCTTAGTCACCTTCTTTCAAGTTTGTTTGAAAGCAATAAATGAATAACTGTAGTGCAGAGCTTGGAGAATATGTTCCCAAATGATGGTTTTGTAATTATTTGAATTTGAGTGACCAAGCTTGGGTAAACTAGAGCAAACAACATTATTAAACAAATCAACATTATGAGAGTTGAGGGGGTGAATACCATGTTTGAGTAAGTTGGCTTGGAATTCTTCCTCATCAATTTCTGTGTAAGTGCTCAAGACCCTAACTACTCACTTGATGTCATTGGATGAGAAAAGATGGGAAGAGATGAGTGGAGGTGATACAGATAGGGGCCTATGTAGGGAAATCATAAAGGAATATCATATGAGAGAACATGCATTGCAGGTCTAAGTCTGGGTGTAGAGAAGTATGCCTAGAGAAAGGGTGCACCAACAGGTTTTGGGAGAGCAACAAAGTGTTGCAAAGAGCTTGTGTCTCCATAAGGAAATTAATGTTTTCTCTCTACGACAGAGGATGCAAAGATATGATCTCTAAATATGGGTAAAGAGGAGGGTGGAATGTGTCAAAGTGAGTTAAGATGCATGTGATGGATTTTGTACTCCTGGTTGAACAAATGGTTCATTGAGTAGAAGCCAGGTGTGGGGGTATGGGTAGCCAGGTAGATGGAATGGGGGTAAGATTCAAGATCAATATCCCAAATAGATGTGGAGAGAAGGTCATATTTTCCTGAGTTTGTCTTGAGGGATGAGAAATAGGGGAGAGGAGGAATGACTGACAAAGGTGGGTGGTGTCAATAGAAATGTTCTTGTTTCATATAGAATGTACCCATATCTTCTTTGTATAGGATTTTGTTTGTAAATTCCTTCAAGTTTTAATATGATTGTAATTAAAATATTAGTAATATTTGTGAGATATTTTGAAAATCAAGATATCTATTTAAGTGGAGAAATTAGTATTTGAATTATAATGCAAATTTAGCAAAACATGAGTCCATGAGTTAAAATGGCCATTTGGTAAAATGTTCCCTAGCACCCAGTATTATGTTATACGATAAGGTGAATTATTGTGGCTTCTACACCTTTGCTGGGTGGTTTTCAGGCACTGGTCAATGGATTTGAAGTATTTTTTGTTGGAAAGAAGAAGCTTGTCCATTTTGTTCCTACAGGTTTAAATAAAGACCATAATGAAATTATGGAAATGGCTCAGGTATGTTTTGAAAAATTTGTAGTTTTGAAATTGAAAAGACAGTCTGACTGCATTAAATAAATTATACTTTGTTGTTTTGTATTATATGAGAAAATTTCGATTTAATGATTGAATTTGAATGCATATTCAGTGATTAATTGAATGACACACTTGTTGGGAGTTATGTCTCTTTGTTTTTTGGGGATTGCCAAGATTTCTGTCAAATATCAAACCCTCTGTCCTTTCTATTTTGCATTAGCTTTTTCCTTTCATCATTTATGACTGCATCCCCAATATTTGCAGACATTATTAGTTTTGATTTCAAGGTAGACATAATACTTTGTGTGGGTTGCGTATGAGGAGATTGTGACATAAAACTATGTATTTTAATTTTTTACGACGGAACTTAATAAAATATCTAAATATTTATTTTCTTTGGATATTCGTCTTGAAATCATCAAATATATATGATGCTAGAACCGAGAAAGCTTTAAGAGATAAAGCTTCTGATTGCATCCTAAAATTTGTAGACATCATTAGTTTTAATGTCAGGGTAGATTCAACATATTCTATAGGTTGAGAGTGAAGAGATTTTAAAGTAGAACCAATTTTTTTGACATGATAACTTACTAACATGGATAAATATTTATATTATCTGGATATTCTTCTTCATATCACTGACTACATGATGCTAGAACATATAAATATTCAATAGATAAAGATTCTTGTGGCTACTCATTAGTTTTTCCTATGTCAGTTCTGAATGTTGGTGGTTATTGCTTTTCACTTTTAAGTGCTTGATTGAATGGTTAAAGCTAAAACAAAATTTTAACTTGGTGGGAGATTGTAAGGGTACAATAGCTGTGATTTTCACTGCTTAATTTTGCATATAAGCTGTCCTAATATGGTGTGTTGGTTTAGAAATCATTTTGGCTAGTTAGGAGTTATATAACTCTATGGAGGTTTTCATTTGCAGTAATGCATGTTGTTTTTATTTACTGTTCATATTTCTGATTGATTATATGGGTGCATTATTATCAAGGTTTGTTAGAAGTAGGTTCTTGGATGATGCATGGACTGTCATAGATATGGATTCTTGTGGCATGTTATATATGATTGGGTACTAAATGCATTTAAATTTAAACCATGTTTGGATTATAGTTTTATTGCATATACTAGGATTGAAAACATGAAACCCTAATAGGAAAACATGAGGCTCAAAACCTGACTAACTCAGACTTCAGATATATAATGGAATGATGTATAAAACTATAAGTTTAGTGTCCAATATATAAACCCATTTTCCACTCTAGCTTTGTTGGAATAATCATAATGTGATACTTATTATGAGCTAAGCATGTTATAAGCATTTTCCTCATTTACAACTCTTGTTTTTCAAAGACGTTGTTGTGGGGATTCCATGAGTGTTTTTCTTATGATGATACAATGAAGTACATATTGACGACGTCACTAGTAGATGATTAGAATGTGCAAATTCCCATGGGTAAAATACTGGATGTTAACTTCATTGACTACTTAGGCATGCTTACTTATGAATAAATTCCTCTTGATTCCCATGTAGAATACTCTGTAGCTAGATCCTAATCCCATTCAAAAACAAATGTCCTATAGTTGATAAGGAGTGAAGATCTTGAAAACCAATAATGGTGGAATCTCTTTAGACTGGAGGTGTTGCTCAATGTGTTGTGTTTCTTTTCCTTACTATATTGCTTTACATGAGTGTGTAGTGAATATTTGAGATTGAAAAGGTAGCAATTGTGTTTAGTATTTTAAGTATCTATGTTCATTACCATCATGTTAGTGATTTCTTGGGCATAATCACTTATGCAACGATGTGTGTGGATTTCGATGCAAAACACCCTGTAGCAAGATATTAATCCCTTCATAAAACTGATGGCTTATAGTTGATAAGGAGTGGAAATATTGAAAACCTGGGCTCTCCTTAGACTGAAGTGGTCAATTGATGTGCCATGATACTTTTCTATACATAGATTGTCAACCATGTGGTGCTTTATTTACTTGAGTACATAACTCATATTTGAGGGTGAAAAAGTAGCAAGTGTGTTTAGCATCTATGGTGTGAGGAAGTGGTCTCACGAGGTGGTGCATTTGCAATGATACTTAAAAATTTTGGAACTACACATAAGTGGGTGACTTTGTGCTCAACAATGGCATCAAATATATATTTTACATTTACACTTCTGTAGAAAATACTAGTGCCACCTTGTGCAGCCATGTCCCATGGAAATCCCTAACCGTTACAATGAAACATGGGTGTTGTCCATAAGTAAACATGCTTAGACTTGATTTCCCATGCTAAAATAATACCAATTGTTATGAGATAGGACCCTCTGTGACTGTACACAACACCTTTAGGACTAGACGTGGTTCCTGATGTGTAGTTTAATGAGATAACTTCCCATTCATCTTCAGGCCAACGAGTCTCAAAATTTGGATCTCCACTTATCAAAAGCTTTTCATAATCAAGAAGATCTTTATGATCTTCATTGAAAGACTATTCTATAGATTTGTCCAATTCATGGATCACAATAATTAATGGTAATTCCTATGTCACCTGAGAAAGGTTCTTGATTGCTGCCATTGTAACTTCCAAGAATTGGTAATCCACAAACGCCACCATGGCTTCTGAATGATTCAAAATGAAATACATTGTGTGTGCGTCATGTCTAATATTTAGAGTGTTGAGTACTGCCCCTACCATTGGTACTCCAAAGTGCATTTCATATGTGGTTGGTACATTCGGGGCCACTACAACAACCTGTCATATGTATGATTGTTCAAACTTTAAATTATCTATCAATTGATACAATTTCAGTTAAATGAAATTTTGATGATTTTAAGGTATATAGGAAAAATCCTTCATTAAGAAACATATTGCAAATATAAAGGTTATAGGATCGATGTTTGAAAATTTATACTTTCCAAACTTTAGGAATAACCAAACTTGACTCTTATGATCACTATGTTAGTTGCTCCTATGATCACTATTCACTCAGTAGTACTTTTTTTGTTTTCCTTTTCAGAGAGGCTAAATTATACAATGTATTCTAACAATTTTTACTTAGGGAACAAGGCCTACCACCAGTTTATTTGGACATTTGCAACTAGAGAAAAGGAAGTTCTTGGGGTGAATAGTATTCATGCAGAAAGGATTGCATTCATTGTGAAGTGGATTGTTATGGCCCTCACATAATTATGGATTAAGAGTAATTTGGAATTTGTGATGTTTTTGTAGGGTTAGTTTTCTTCAAAATGAATGGTTTAACATATCGAAAAAGAATTTGGAAAACTGAAGAACTTAAGTAGGAATTTTAGGGAATAATAAGACCATTCTTGTCCATTTTTTTGTTAATATTCAAACTAGTTAATATTCAGACTAGAATAAGACTCAATGATGCAGTTGTGGTTCAACAGTGGAGGTGGCAACTTGCAAGGACACCCACTGAGGTACAATTCCTCGAAAGTAAAAGCATATGAATAAGTGATTAGGTCTAGGTGCTCATTCTAGAATATTTTGATGGTTCACCCATCGAGTTTTGTGAAGAGGTCATCTGTAATACTAACTATATTATTCAAGATTAAAGGAAGCACTTTCATTAGAGGAAATTTGGGGTCTAAAATGGGCCTTATAAGAAAATGTGCCAAAATAAGTTTTTGTGAGTTGGAATTCAAGAACCAATAGAATTTCAATAAAATAAGTCAACCATAATGGTTGAATTGGCATATTTGTCATTAAAAAAAACTATTTTTTTTGTTCGTATTTTCGACATATCTCATTGTGTTTTTACTCAAATTTCGATCGGGAGAGCTCGTTGGATGCGGAATTTGATTCCGCATCCAACTAGTACCCACACTGCATACTTTTGATGGACCCCGCTACCCCAAAAACAAGAAATACCTGAAAAAAATGTGATGATGATGTCATCATCACGTTTTTTCAGGTATTTCTTATTTTTTGGGTAGCGGGGTCCATCAAAAGTATGCAGTGTGGGTACTCGTTGGATGTGGAATCAAATTCCACATCCAACGAGCTCTCCTGATCGAAATTTGAGTAAAAACAAAAGGCGATATGTCGAAAATACGAACACAAAACGTAGTTTTTTTCTTTCTTCCTCCAAAATTAATTAATATTATTTTATTATTTTAACCATTATTTTATTATTTTAACTATTATTTTATTATTTTCCTTAGGAGGCCCATTTTAGACCCCAAAATTCCTCTAATGAAAAATTAAGTAGAAATTATGAACTTAGTCGTTAAGTTTTGTAGCATGATTTGGAACTGTTTTGGTTGTTGGTAGCATATTGAAGGACTCTTTGAAGACTTCCTTGATTAGTGAAACAACATTCTTGAGGATAACCTATGTGCTAATTAAGGGCAGTTGTTAGTTCTTCTCAAAAGTAGGTCTAGTTGAAGGATTTTGTTTGGTGCACCTTTTAAAGTCAAATCAGTTAGAAACTTGGTAATGTGAATAAACCATAGTACTTTGGCATGCCTTATTTTATTGAACAACAATACAATAGTAGATGGGAGAGTTGATGCATTAATTGCAGTGAAGATATCATTTTGGACAGATTGGAGACAGAATTGAAGGTATTTCTTTTCGACTTTGGATTTACATGAGAAATATGATGAGGTGATCCTCATGGGGAGACTCATTTATAAAGGGATCTAAACAAAATATCTGAATTTAAATTTGAACAGAAAAAGGTCAATGGCAGGATTTATTATTACTAAAATACTACTCAAGGAAAGACTTGGATGACTAAATTTTACTTGAAGAGAACCATGTTATGAAGTCTAATAGTATTAATCTTCTTGAGCCTTATTTTGGTCTAGGTGTTCCATGTACCCATGTTGGTCAGTGGTGAATAATGTATATGAATTTGAGGTTATGTTTTAGGTAAAATTAATAGAGAGTGAGGCTCTCTATTTGTAAGACACACTCACTCAACTGTAGCACATGAGTGAGAGAAGAGGAGCTCGCACAAGTGAGAGAGAGAACAACTATCAGAGATCATCTTTGTGTCTTTGGGTTTTACTTTTTCCATTAGTGCTTATTCTATCTTTGAGTAAGCTGTAGGGTTTTCTCCTTTATGGTTTCCCCAAGGAAATATCTTTGTGTCTCTTGTCTCTTGTGATTATTGTTGTGCATGTTATTCTCTCAGATAAAATCCTAGATCATATTAATTAAATGTTAAAAATCTAACATGGTATCAAAGCTAACTTGAGAAGAAGACACTTTGCAGCTGCAAAAGATAGGGATTATTTTTTTTGGGTCTCCCTCCACAGATCATCATAAAAAAGAGGATAGGCTAACTCTCCATTGAAGAGCGTGTCTTTTTGTCAAAGCAGAATTTGATTCCGAGCATTTTTCAGTTTTTGACCTGTCACTACTGTAGGAAATTAGGATTTTTCACAAAAGAGGAATTTTTGAGTGAGCCCATCATAGTATTTCTCTCCTCCTCAAAATTGAAAATTAAATACCAAGATTGAAATTTTTGGTAGGGTAAAACTCTGGGAAAGTCAAACCCTAATTTGACCAAGAACCAGAAAACCGTAAAAGACTAAAACTAGTAATTTTGGTGCATTAACTATATCTCTATATTGGAGAAGGCTCAAGAGCCAAAACATTTACAAGACAAATATAAATTCCTAATGTACCCTATTTAAATGTTTCAACTTCATATTTGCTATATTTTGAGAGATAAGATTCCTCCAAATCAGGGTTCCAGGATCTCCCTAGATTCATCCCTAAACAGGACACCTAGAGAAAATTGCTATATCTAGGGATACGAAGGTCCAAATGAAATTGTAAAAGATGTTCTAGATAGGAAATATATTTTAATTTATATGGTGAAAGTTTCATACCCCGACGATGAAACAATGACACGTGGAAGTCTATACAAGCTCGCTATGCTGAACAGTCCTAAAACTAGAAACCTTGAGAAAACTCTCATAAGTCCCAATTGGTGAAACAAATTCTTCTCAAACTTATGGTGTTGGAAATAGGATATATGAGGCTACCTCATCATTAAATTTCAAACACAAGGGAGTAGTACGTTTAAAGATACCGCAGAAACAATATCAGACATTTCTGTAGAAGAAATTGGAAAACTAGGGTATCCTGTTCCAGGAGCTTCCCTCCGCTTTTTTCAGAAAAGGAGTAGATTGGAAAACTTGCCTTGAAGAGGACCATATTTCCATCCAATCATAAGTTTGAAATTCCAATTTTTGAAAATTAGGTTTTCTCTGGCAAACCCTAGATCATCCAGCTCCAGAACCAGGATGGACACCTCAAATCGGTAAGATCTAATTTTTTTCTATTTACATTTGAGGTTCTCATTTCAAAATGACTAATCACACCAGATTGATGACAAGACTAGTGAAGTTGACAACTTCCAAGCATGGAAGTATGGAATCTCACTGGTTCTTAAAGAAAATGACTTGGACACCTACATAAGTGGAGAGGTTCTAGTTCCATAGGGAGATGAGGCTAAATCCTT
Organism: Pseudotsuga menziesii; assembly: GCA_001517045.1. Lineage (NCBI taxonomy): Eukaryota > Viridiplantae > Streptophyta > Pinopsida > Pinales > Pinaceae > Pseudotsuga > Pseudotsuga menziesii. Next base: position 110,966 of record LPNX010966488.1, read on the forward strand.
ACACAAGAAGAACTTGGTCAAGACCAAGAGGATTATTGTTGATTCTATCAAGGATCACCTTATACCACAAGTGTCTTCCGTAAATACACCTAAAGAGATGTTTGATTCCTTGACCAAGCTATTTGAAGGGAAGAATATAAATCAGAAAAAGTATAGGAACTCCGTGATCCTTGAAGAAATGGACTTAGATCAGTATTTCAGTAAAGAAGTTATAAGAGCCAGAGGGATATGATGCTAAGGATAGAGCCAATAGAATTATTGCATATTCTATTAAAGATCATCCCATTCCCCATGTGTCATCCTTGATGACACCAAAAGGAAGTGTTCAATGCTATGCTGAAGCAATCAAATAAGAATAAGGTATTGTTATAACCACCTTGAATGGCCTCCCAAGATCATGGAATTCATTCATTCGAGGAATGTGTGCTAGAAGAAAAGGATTACCTTCAGCAGAATCTGGGAAGAGCACACACAAGAAGAAGCTCGACTCATAATAAGATAAGAGAAAATGGGAGCAACTGAATATTAAGCTCTCACAATCCAAAGAACATCCCTCAAGCGATGAGGAATACGAAGGAATCAACTCTTAGTTGCATCAATTAGTTGCATGATTATATATTTATGCATAAGAATTTTGATTATCAATATTCCTTATGAAATGTTTCTAACCATACAACTAATGCATTTGAATTGTAGGATATATCGCGTACAATCGCCTACAATAAAATAAGGATGAGACTTTTTCTGAAGAACAAGTGATGACAATTCGAGAAATAATCCAAAATGAAGAATGATGACTAGAATGCAATGTCAAAGACCTGAATGGAATTCCATATTATCTTCCATATGGATCTACAAGATCCACCATGCAGTAGATGAAAACATCGTTGGATACAAGGCAAGATTCATAGCACGAGGCTTCTCACAGAAAGAAGGCATAAGCTACGAAGAGACATTTGCAGCCACTCGAAGTTGAGACACATGACAGTCAGACTCATGTGTGCAAAGAAAGAAAGAAGGCCTTGTATGAGCTCAAAAGGAACCCATGGGATAACACATACATGAGGAGATTTAAGATCACCTAGAGTGATTAGAGGATAACCTTTGCTACAAGGTTGAAGATTAAAGCCTATAGAGGATGACAAGCTTACAAATGGGTGTGAGAAGAAATTTTGAAAAGGTTCAAGATAGAGGATCTTGGTATCCGGTAACCCTAGATGGATACATAGAATATTAGTAGCAAAGGAAGCTACTTGTAACTCTAATACATAATGTTTTAATGCATAGAGTACAAAAGAAAAAGGGAGAATGATGTGTTGCTTCAGAGGGAGTGACTACGAACTATCCTGAGGCTCAACATGATACGACAGGATGGAAAAATTACTGATGGCTCTAGGAGTTACTAAGAGTAAAGTGGATTCCAAACTTTACTTCAAGGTTGAAGGTGTAAGACCAGTGATGCTCCTGTTATATGTCGATGACTTGTTCCTGATAGGGAAATAAGAACTCATTAAAGTTGCAAGAAGGAGACTTGCTACTGAGTACAAGATGAAGGACTTGGGTATGATGCACTACTTTCTAGGCATGGAGGTGTGGTAGAGTGCGGATGGAAATCCCCCTTGTACAAGGGAAGTATGCAGTAGAGATCCTGAAGAGGTTTGGGATGATGGAATGCAAGGCCATGACCACACCTATGGCATCGAGCCTGAAGCTATTGAGTAATGATTCATTAGAGTCAGTTGATGCCATGATGCATCGTCAAATGATTGGGTCATTGATGTACCTGACAAACACAACACCAGATATTTTATTTTTCATGAACAACCTCAGCTAGTTCTTGACGATTGCAAAGCATGCAGTGAGGTACCTAAAGGGAACAGTTGAGTGTGGGCTCAAGTATGATACGAATCAAAAGAATAACCTGCATGGTTATGTTGATTCAAATTGGTAGCACCAATGAGAAGAAGAGCACCCTGGGTTGCTTCTTTAGTTTGAGATCCAGTATGGGCTACTGGTTTGGTCGGATGGAGTCCTGTGTGGCATTGAGTATAACCAAGAGAGGAGCAGTGAATCTCTACTTTGTGATCCATATCGATATCTATCGAAATAGGGAGTTCTAGCATAACTGGTGAGACAGTTTGTCTAAGCATAAAATCATGGTGAAGCTTGTAGGTTGCTCAAATGTAAACAGTCTTGTAGGTTGTCCTTGGATGTAATCAGTGCTGGTGAAGCTTGCAGGTTATCCTTGGATGTAATCAAACCTGATGTGATTCTATGCTAGAAATGGCCAAAGTGAAGTTTTAGTACTTCAAGGAGAAGCTTGGTTTTCTCCATATTGAGGTTCCTTCCAAGGAGAAGTGATGAGTCCTAGAGCCTTTCTGACATGGTGGTAGGATTGGTTCCTCCCATGGTTAAATATAAGTGTTGTGCCTTTATGATATGGCGAGAGTATTGGTTCCTCCCATGGTCATATGTAAGTGTTGTGTCTTTCTGACATGGCGAGAGGATTGGTTCCTCCCATGGTTAGATGTAAGTGTTGTGCCTTTCTGACATGATGAGAGGATTGGTTCCTCCCATGGTTAGATGTAAGTGTTGTGCCTTTTTGACATGGTGGTAGGATTGGTTCCTCCCATGGTCAGATGGAAGTGTTGTGCCTTTTTGACATGGTGGCAGGATTGGTTCTGCCCATGATTAGATGTAAGTGTTGAGTCTTTTCTTGGATGGTAGTAGGTGTTCCCTACCATGTCGGTGGATGTAAGTGCAGAGCCTTTCCTCGGATGGTAGTAGGTGTGTCCTACCATGATAATGGATGTAAGTGCAAAGAATTTCCCTATATGGTAGTAGGTGTGTCCTACCATGCTGACAAATGTAAGTGCAGAGCCTTTCCCCGGATGGTAGTAGGTGTGTCCTACCATGCCAGCAGATGTAAGTGCAGAGCATTTCCCATGCCATAAGATGTAAGTGTTGGGGCCTTTCCCTGGATGGTAGTAGGTGTGTCCTACCATGCCAGTGGATGTAAGTACTGGGGCCTTTCCATGGATGGTAGTAGGTGTGTCCTACCATGCCAGTGGATGTAAGTGCTAGAGATTTTCTCAGATGGTAGTAGGTGTGTCCTACCATGATCTTGATATAAGAGATGAAGAAGAATACCTACATAGAGACTAGGACTACAACTAGCATGAAAAAGGGTTGGCTCTGTAGAAATTCCTATGACGAGTAGAATTGATAGATAGCACCATTTGCTCGAGATAGGAGGAGCAGTGATGATGATGATCCAACTTTGATGATGATATAGTGATGATGATGATCCAACTTTGATGATGATCTAGTGATGAATATGTTTGCTGATGAACTATGTCAAGAGAATACCTTCCTAGTTAAGAGGGAGTGTTGATGTATTTGTAACTGTGGAATGTATTCACTTTTATATATTATATTGTATTTTATTGTACCCCTATGTTCCTATTAGGAGAGTCATTAATATAATAAATTCATGTAAAGTCATTGAGTTTAACCCTCCATTGTAATTCGAGGCAATAGTCCCCACAATTGAGTTGAGTTTAACCCTCCATTGTAAGTCGGGGAAATAATCCCCACAGTTGAGGGGTATTAGGGTTATTAGACTCTCCTAGTGAGGTCGACCCTGTAAGAGTAAAAGTCAAGTGGAAAACAAGTATAAATAGAGAGTGAGACTCTCTATTTGTAACGCACACTTACTCAACTGTATTTCATGAGTGAGAGAATAGGAGCTTGCACAAGTGAGAGAGAGAACAACTCTTGGACATCATCTTTGTGTCTTTGGGTTTTACTTTTTCCATTGGTGCTCATTCTGAGGAAGTTGTGGGGTTTTCTCCTTTATGGTTTTCCCAAGTAAAACTCTCTGTGTCTCTTGTCTCTTGTGATTATTGTTGTGTAGGTTATTCTCTCAGATAATATCCTAGATCATATTGATTAAATGATAAAAATATAACACATCCATCTCGACATACCATCATCTTGGGGCCTGTTTCAACCCATAGAGTGATTTTTGCAATTTGCAAACCAAAGAAGGATCTGATGTGTACCCCTTGGGCTAGTTCATATATATCTCCTCATGAATATATTCATGTATAAAGGCACTCTTGGCATCCATATGATGCACCTCCCAGTGCTTGGATGCAACAATAGCCAAAACTAGGTGGATGGAGTCCATCTTTACCACTGGTGCAAAGGTCTCATGATAGTCCACACCTTGGACCTGGGAGAACCATTTTGAAACCAGACTTGCCTTATATTTGCAGGTTGTGCCATCATAAGAAACCTTTTATGAAACACCAACTGCATTGAACTAATTTCCTCCTAGGTGGAAGAGAAACTAGCTCCCAAGTAGCATTTTTCCGAAGAGAATTAAACTCTCCATTCATAGCAACATGCCATCTCGGATATTTTTTAGCATTGTAGTAGGACTTAGGATCTGAACCAATAATTAAATAACAGGTATTGGACAACAATTAATCATGAAAAGAGAGTGCAATACCTTCTCTTTGAAAATAATACCAAGTTCTTCTTGGATCAGCATGAATTCCAATGTTTTCCCCAACGAAAGAGACTATCTTCTTGGCCCAAGTTTGGAGATTTGTTTGCACTTAAAAAAATGATTCTGAACCTAATATTTGTTTCTTACTGATATCAGGCATCATATCAGAAAAATCATATTCATCACTCCCAATTTCATCATTCGAATAATGAGCAGAACAGGAAGGAATTTCTGCAGATTTCTCCTTGACTAGTTATACCTCTTGGAGAGGCTCTTCAAATCGGACACTTCTTTCAAAGAAAAATTGTTTTGTTCTGATATTCAGAAGCTTGAAACCTTTATATTCTTCTACATAGTTAAATGATAAATAACTAATTTGACAACACTTTCGCTAAGAAAGAATGGGCTCATTCAAGTACATGAAACCATGTTAATGTTTAGCACGAATATCTTGACAAATTTTTATGGTTTGTTTATTGCTTTTGTTTGAAGCATTTTGTCAATTTTTGAAGTTTGTGTGTATTTTGCTTAAATATTGTGTTAATTCCTTTGAATTATTCTAGTTCTCATTCGATGCTTGATTTAACCCTTTGTTGTAGCTTGAATCAAGGTTGGTTTTAGCGTTTGAGGAAAGATTTTTTTATTAACTTTTAGTTGCATGAATTAATTGTCTTCAGTTTTTCAATTATTGTACGCTGACTGTATATTTTCTTTGTAAATACTTATCGTTATTCAAAAAAATAAATGAGCTCTACATATCTAAGCGAACAGAAAAATGGTCAAACCATCAATCTTAAAATAAGCTGCATGAAGGTAATGTATCTCAAATCATCAATGTTACAAAAAAAAAGTATAATGTAGAATCTAGATGTATATTGGAAACATAATTCAGGGTAAAACATCTTCTTTGTGTAATATACATCTTCTTTGTGTAATTAGTTACACAAAAAGTATAAATTTTATAAATAAATAAATTAAGATTGAAAAAGGATATTATCGACAACTAACATTTCAAGTGAGAAACTAGGATGCAAGGAAGACCTAACTTAAAAATAAGTAGAAAACTTAATAAAGAAGAAAGTAGAAAACTTAATAAAAATAAATTTAAATTCTATTCTACAAGGTACCAGTATACTTTCTTAAAGATAACAAACCTAATACTAAGTTTTACATGCAAATGGATAAATCAATCCAAAGGCATGACTACAAAATAGTACAACAGTATTAGTCAAAGAAATCAGAAACAAACAAAAGAAACAAAGCATAGCATAACTCAAAACATGTTCAAGGTGAAAAACTTTAATAAACAATTTAAAACAACATAACTTTTAAGTAAATATATCATCTAACTATCACATTCAAAGCATACTTTAAAAACTAAAGAAACCGAGGTTTAAACAAGTTCAAAACACATAAAAAACACTAAAAACGAAATGACAGACTGAATGGAAGACTAAAGTGCAGGTCTGAAAGGGGTGTCTGAATGACAATTTACACAGGTTGTCCGAATGACAGTCTGCACAGCTAAAATAACATAAAATATCCTAAATGATCTAATCTTCAGCTGAATTTTTGCACATGTAAATACAATGCCGAGAGGCAGTAAATAAACCTACTTCATAATTAAATCTGACAACAAAACAATCTTAAACTAGTTCATAAAAATAAATCATTGCATATTATACTAGGAAACAAACTAGAATTTAAATAGACTTATGACAGAAAGGAAATGAAAAGCAATCTATTATGTATACTTGTAAATAAAATAGTAACGCTAGAAATGAAATGACTGAGAAAAAATTGAAGACAAACTATAACAACCTGAAAGAAAACTATGCGCACAACTAACTATTTAAATTTGGAAATGAAACTAAACTAATTCACACAACACTGCAAGAAGAAAATGAAATAAATGTTTACAATAATTTAAATTAAAACAAACTAGAAATCTAACTAACTACTAAAGAAAAGGTAACAAAACTACACAAGAAAAGAAACTGTTGGTTGATGAGGGGCCCTCTCAGCAATCAGGGGTGATTCCTAGCTAATGCTTACTCGAACGCAATCATGAATAGCTTAACATAATGCTTCTATTACAAATATGGAATAGAATTACAACATGTTTAAGAACGATGAATCAGATGCATAAAGTGGTTAAACTGCTAGCTAACTAAGCTCTCACATAGAGGCTGATATATATATTGTTTACAATAGATGAGTGAGTCGACCCTTTAGTGGTCAAATTCTCTCCAAATTTAGTCAACCATTATGACCATTAACTAATCAAACTCCAAGGCACAACATTCTCCCTCTCCCTCACACGTCATCTATCTTCATCGCGTGATGTGGCATACAAGCTCTCGCTTTAGGGTGGCTGGTCGAGTGGTATCAGGAAAAGGAGAGCACACTAGTGAGTCTTCTAGAACAAGAACATGAGTCTTCTAGAATGAGAACGATGCTATCATCCAAACGCGTGGACTCGTGGTGTGGTGTCAAGCAAAGGAAGCGTGATGGTGAGTCTTCTAGAATGAGAGCTTCTTTATCAACCAAACGCGTGGACAGCAAGTAGTTTGCAGACTGTTCCAACATTTTAATGCCTAGAATCTGTTATCAACAATGCATAGTCTGGTTAGCGATCTAGACGTTAAGTTAGACTGTGAGCTGGATATGTTCTACGTATATCTAGCTGAACGCATGTCTATTTATTAACTTGTCCAAAGACTGTATAACCTGCAAACAAATATACACATAAATTAATATATAAAACATGCTTCAAACAATGTCAATTTTAATCAATAAAATCATAAAATGATAATAACAAACATATTTTACATAAATCTTAAATTCATTCATACCTGGGGCTGAATAGTGAGCTACAAGATAGAAAATATGCAAAAAGATGATAAAATATATTTTTAAACACATAATTAAACTGCAAAAAATGATGACAAATCTAGGATCAACATTCCCTAAAACTGGAGAAATGCCAGGTCCCACTGAGCAGAAAGAAAGATAACTTAGGAAGAAGGCAAAGCTACGCCAACAGCTTCCTTCAACTTAGCAGATGAAGGAGGTAATTTAAACTTTAATATTTTGGCTTGTGCTATTAAAATAGCATATCTTTCATGTCAAATATTGTATGAATATTTAATAACTTTGTTAAGTTCTTTTGATTGTCTTAATTTGACAGCTCTAGGGTTTAAAACAATTCGGCATTGTTCAATAATTAGAATACATGATTTTTTATAGGATATTAAAAATGGACAACTCTAAGAAATGATGGTGATAAAAAGAATGGAGTAGCAAGAAGTTTGACATGTTTTAAGAGATCATGCTATCATAGAAAACCTTAAGGTCATTAACAGACATATACATTAATGCATAAGGTTTATTGTTAGTTCAACCATGTCCCAAAGTAAACTTTGGGTAGGTTGAACGTATGACACGAAAGCATAAATCAAATTTATAATTATAACAACCTTAATGAAGAAAATCGGTCATTTGATAGCTTACATGCATGATTAGGTAAGAGGATAGGGTGCTAACAGTGAAATGATGACTAAAAAGCTTCTAAGGTAAAATCGCATCCACATGGAGGTAAAAACTATTTTCCCAAATAGAACAAAAAAAAAATTGGTTGGAAAATTTTAATCATAAGTGCTATATTATCACACTGTTTTATTCAGATCGTCATTTGGTATTTTATTTGGACTATCTTCGATCCATCATACAGTCCTCCATATTGATTTTTCTGTGAAAATATGCTTCATGCTAAAAACAAGTTCCACTGCTTATTTTATCCTAAAAACACTTATCATTTGTTAGAGATAAATATATCTGTCATAAATAATGAAAATAAAAACAATTTAATCCTTCCGAATCCTCCCCCAAACCAAAAATATGGTGTGTCCTCAAGCCATACAAGAAAGAAATGTTAGATTTTTATCATATTTAGATAGTATTATGTTAGTATCTTATCTGAGAGAATAACATGCACAACAATCAATCACAAGAGACAACAGACACAAAGATTTTCCTCAGGGAAACCATAAAGGAGAAAACCCCACAACTTCCTCAAAGATAGAATAAGCACCAATAGCAGCAGTAAAACCCAAATACAATAAGATGATCTTTGACAGATGTTCTCTCTCTTATCCCAGCTCCTCTCTCACTCATGCACTACAACTAAGTGTGAGTGAATGTGTGATAAATAGAGAGGCCCACTCTCTATTTATACTAGTTTTCGACTTGACAATAAATCATCAGGGCTGACCTCTCTAGGAGAGTCTAATAACCCTAGTGCCCCACAACTACGGGTACTTTAACCCCTGATCAACTAGGAGGGTTAACCTCTATGACTTTACATGACTTTTTACATTATTGATTCTCTCAATAGGAACATCAGGGTATGACATGACTCAATTTCATTATTGATACTTCTCGATAGGAACATCAGGGTACAATACATAAAATATACAAGTGGATACATTTCGAATTTGCAAATACATCAACACTCCCTCTTAACTAGGAAGGTATTCTATTGACACAATTCATCAGCACAAGTCTCCTTCTCTAGATCAAGTCTGGATCATCATCAACATTGTATCATCACTAGATCATCATCAAAGCTAGATCATCACTAGATCATCATCAAAACTGTATCATCATCAAATCTAGATCATTACTAGATCATCATTGCTTCTGATATCTCGATCAACAGGTGCTATATATCAATTCTACTCATCATAGGAAGTTCTACAGAGCTAGCCCTTTTTCATGCTAGTTGTAGGCCTATCCTCCATGTAGGTATTCATCTTCTTCAGCACTTATATCTGACCCAGTTAGAAAGGCCCTCCCAGCACTTACATCTAACCATGGGAGGAACACATCCACCACCATGTCAAAAAGGCACACCCAACACTCACATCTAACCATGGGAGAGACACATCCACCACCATGTTAGAAAGGCCCAACACTCACATATGAACATGGGAGGCCCAGCCTGCCACCATGTCATAAAGGCTCATCCAACACTTACATATAACCCAGTCAGAACTTCCTAGAACTTATATCCGACCATGGGAGGCCTAGCCTGCCACCATGTCAGAAAGGCTCAGCACTTATATCGAACCATGGGAGGCCCATCCTTCCACCATGTCAGAAAGGCTCAGCACTTATATCTTATTTAGTTATAAAGGATCTGCACTTACACCTAACCCAATTAGAAAGTATTTTCACTTATATCTAACCATGGGAGGCCCAGCCTGCCACCATGTGAGAATGGATATGCACTTAAATCTAACCATGGGAGGACCCACCTGCCACCATGTCAGAAATGCTCCTGCACTTATATCAGAACATAGAAGGAACCAATCCTACCATGTCAGAAAGGATCTCAAACTCATCACCTCCCCTTGGAGGGAACCTCAATCTAGAGAACACCAAGCTTCTCCCTGAAGTACTTAAAATTCACTATGGCCAATGGCTTGGTCAACACATCAGCTATATGCTCTTCCATCGTAACATACTGGAGCTTCACTGCTCCTCTCTATACCATATCCCTGATATAGTGATATTTGATCTCGATATGCTTCGACTTGTCATGGAACACCGGGATCTCCAACAACTTCATGAAACTCTGGTTGAGCAATATATACAAGTAGCATCCAACTAGAGATCAAATAAATCATATGGTAGCTTCCTCAGCCACACTAACTCACAACTAGCCAAACAAGCTATGACTTACATTTCCTCGTCTATACTCAATGCCACACAATATTGCTTCCTGCTAAACCAAGAGATCACACCTGATCCCATACTAAAGCAGCACCTTGAAGTGCTCTTCCTATCGATGTCACTGCTTGCCCAATCTGAATCAACATAACCTTCCAAGTTAATCTTCTAATTCACCTCATACTTGAACCCATAATCAACTGTACCCTTCAGGTACCTTAGAATATGCTTTGCAACAATCAGGTGAACATGTCTCAAATCCATCAGGAACTGGCTGAATGTGTTCATAGCAAAGCAAATATCTAGTCTTGTATCCATCAAGTATATCAAGGACCCAATCATTTGACGATACATCATAGCATCAATCGATTCTGATGAAGCATCACTCAATAGCTTTAGGTTCGATGCCATAGGTGTGGTCATGGCCTTGTAGTCCATCATCCCGAACCTCTTCAAGATCTCTACTGCATACTTCCCTTGTCCCAAGGAGATTCCATATGTACTATTCCACACCTCCATGCCTATAAAGTAGTGCATCATACCCAAGTCCTTCATCTTGAACTCAGCAGCAAGCTTCCTTTTTGTATCAGTAATCAACCCATCCACACCTGTTACAAACAGATCATCTACATATAGTAGGAGTATCACTGGGTTCCCTTATTCAACATTGTAGTAAATGTTGGGATCTTCTTTACTATTAGTAAATCCTAAACTGGATAGGAAGCTTTCAATTCTATCGTACCATGTCCTGGGTGCCTGTTTCAAACTGTACAGGGATTTCTTCAAATTACACACACGAGTCTCCCTGTCATGTGTCTCAAAACCAAGTGCTGATCCACTTACACTTCCTCTTCCAATACACCATTTAAGAAAGAAGTCTTGACATCCATCTAGTGTATCTTCCATTTCATTACTGCAGCCAGAGAAAGTACCGATCTGATGGAAGTGTATCTGGCTACAGGTGCAAAAGTTTCTTCATAATTTATTCCTTCTTTCTGGGAGAATCCGCGAGCCACGAATATTGCTTTATGTTTCTCTATGCTACCATCTACAGCATGCTTGATCTTGTAGATGCACTTGGAAGTCACAATAGACTTCCCCTTTGGTCTAGGGACAACATCCCAAACATCATTCTTCATGATCAATTGGTACTCCTCGATCATAGCATCCTTCCATTCTTTCTTCTCTGCCACTTCTTCATAGTTGGAAGGTTCTTTATCAATGATGTCACATAATAGGGATACATAACTAGAGCAGGACCTAGTTCTTTTCCTCTCTATGTTCATTTCTTATGGAGCCCCATATCTTTCTGCACCTTAGATAGCCTCTCGTACCCATGGAGGTTTCCTCTTGTGAGGATTCTTCTCTTGGGGTGGATCTACAAGTTGTTGGGGTTCTTCTATTTTTCGATCTTCATCTTGATTTTCATCGTCCATAGTTGTATCTTGAATTCTGGGTAGTTCTGTTTCTTCAGAGTCTTCAATTGGTCTCTTTTTGGATTTGTTGTAAGTTGAATCTTCCTCGAATGTTACATCTCTGCTTATGTCAATCTTCTTGAATCTCAGGAAGTATATTCTATAAGCTTTTGAGATTTCACTATATCCCACAAATATACCCTTCTTTCTACAAGGATCTAAATTTGTCCTCTTTTCTTTTGGAATGTGTATGTACACAGGACAGCTGAACATTCTGAGATGGCTGACCTCTGGTTTCTTGCTAGAAAATACTTATTCGGGTGTCTTGTTCTCGAGAACTCTGTGTGGAGTACGGTTCTATAGACACACTGTTGTCCTGGTATCTTTTTCCCATAGATGTAAGGGAAGATCTTGATCATGAATCATTTCCCTTACAGCTTCCATGATCATTCTATTCTTCCTTTCTGTAACCCCATTATGTTTGTGGATTATATGGAGTGGTTAACTCCCTCTTAATCCTTGGATATCTGCATAACTCTTTGAATTCATTTGATGTGAATTCTCCTCCATTGTGTGATTGAAATGTTTTGATCTTCTTTTCTATCTGGGTCTCGATCAAGGCCTTGAATTCCTTGAAGTTACTAAATACTTCATCTTTGTTCTTCAAGAAGTATATCCATGTCTTCCTAGAAATCAATGAAAGAAACATAGTATACATACCCACTCAATGAACTGGATGACATTGGACCGCATACATCGGAGTGGATGATTTCCAAGATTCATTTTTCCTTGCTCTCGCTACCTGGAAATGTCTTCTTTGTGTTCTTTCCTTTCGCGCATCCTTTGAAAACACCTTCATGCGTTGTCTGTATTTTCGGAAGACCTTCAACAACTTTTCTTGTAATTTGTAGTGCTCTACAGTGCATATGTGCAAGCCTTCTATGCCAAAGTTCATTTGGCTCTACTGAGTCATTGACCAAAGCTTGTTCTGGTTGGCCCTTCAATTTGTATAATCCTCCCTCTTTCTCTTCAATCACAACTACATCATCTATAGTATTTCCCTTTGGCCACATAAGAACTTAGCCATTTACAAATGAAACCCTTATTCCTTTTGCATCCAATCTAGATATGGAGAGGAGATTCTTCTTTAGTCATAGTACAAACAAGACATCCTTCATCTTCATAGAATTTTTAGAGTCTATCTTATCGGAGGATTCACCACTACCTTTTATTGGATACCGGTAGTCATCCCCAAGTTTCACCTTGTGAGGTGACTCATGTTCAGACAGTTTCACTAAGGATTCTTTGAATCCTGTCATATGTTTGGATGGCCCAATGTCTATAAGCCAATCATTGCTTCCATCTGTGACAGTTCCCATGAGAGTGGAAATCAAAACATATTATTCATCACTTGAAGAATCATCACTTCCCTATTTGATTCTCTTTGTGGAAGGTTCATCATCCTTCGTAGCATGAGCATGATGTCTTCTCTTGCTTCCTCTCTTCTTGTGAGAGCTATTATTCTTGGGACAATCTCTTGTAAAGTGTCCTCTTTCATCACATGTAAAGCATCTGTATTTAGATATATCTTTGTTATATTTTCTAGAGTTAGAATGATTACCTTTGGAATGATGATATTCCCTTCTTCTTTTCTTCGAGTGTACTATGAGAGCTCAATCTTCACTTCCCATATTTTATTCTCAGGATACTATATGAGCTTCTTCTTGTGAGCATTCTTCCCACAGTCTACTGAAGGTGACTAGCTTTCTTCTAGAACAAATCCCTTGAATGAAGGAGTCCAATGACCCAAGGAGACCATTCAAGGTGGTCATCACAATCTCTGCATTCTCCACTTCTTCATCCACTGCTTCAAGTTGTTCTTTGATTTGGGAGACCCTTGTGAAGTATGACTGTATGGTCTCCACATTCTTCAATTGGTTCCTCAAAGTCATCTTCTGATTTATGTTCTTTCCTTCAAACAGTTTGGTCAAGGCATCAAACATTGCTTTAGGTGTCTTTAGGGAGGACACCTGTGGTATGAGGTGATCCTTGATTGAATCAACAATAATCCTCTTAGACATGACCAATTTCCTTTTATCTAAGGCCTTAGCCTCATCTCCCTCTAGAACTGGAACCTCTTCACTGATGTAAGAGTCCAACTCATTTTCTTCCAGGACCAGGGAGATCTTATACTTCCAATCTCGGAAGTTATTAGATCCCTCAATATTTTCATCAAGCTTGGTGTGATAAGACATCTTAACTGACAACCTCAAATGGAAATACAAAATATTCATATCTTCCAATTTGAGAAGCTGAAAACTGGATCTGGAGTTGATCTTCTGCAGTGTTGGTTTTCTAGTTCTAGGGCAGATTAGGGTTTGACTTTCTTGGAGTTCTACCCAACCAAAAACCTTGATTTTTTTATTTAAACTTTTATTTTAAGGAGTATATAAATCCTAGCCTGGGCTCACTCAAAAAATCCTCTTCAGTGAAACGCCCTAATTTCCCGATGCAGTGGTAGATCAAAAACTGAAAATGCTCAGAATCAGATTCTGCTTCGACAGAAAGATGTGCCCTTCAATGGAGGTTTAGTCTAGCATCATTTTTCTAATGGATTGTGGAGAGAGACCCAAAAAGTAAGAATCCCGAGCTTCCACAGCTGCACAGTGTCTTCTTCTCAGGTTAGCTCTGATACCATGTTAGATTTTTATCATATTTAGACAGTATTATCTTAGGATATTATCTGAGAGAATAACATGCACATCAATCAATCACAAGAGACAATAAACACAAATATTTTCCTTGGGGAAACCATAAATGATAAAACCCCGCAACTTCTTCAGAGATAGAATAAGCACCAATAGTAGTTGTACAACCCAAAGACAATAAGATGATCTCTGACAACTATTCTATCTCTTATCCCAGCTCCTTCTCTCTCACTCATGTGCTAAAACCGAGTGTGAGTGACTGTGTGATAAATAGAGGGGATCACTCTCTATTTATACTAGTTTCCAACTTGATAATAACTTACCAGGGCTGACTTCTCTAGCAGAGTCTAATAACCCTAGTTCCCCACAACTGCGAGGACTTTAACCTCTGATCAACTAGGAGGGTTAACCTCTATGACTTTACATGACTTGTTTACATTATTGATTCTCCTGATAAGAACATCGGGGTATGACATGACTCAATTACATTACTGATACTTCCTGATAGGAACATCGGGGTAAAATACATAAACTATACAAGTGAATACATTTCAAAGTTACAAATACATCAACAAGAAAAATTCATTGTTCCAAATAATAAAATAAAGAGTTCGATCATGTTGTTATTATTTGTAAGAAAAATAAAAACTAACTAGGAAATGGAAATGATTCAGATATGTATATTTATAAAAAATAATATATCAGTGTTAGAAATACCACTTGATTGATGATAATATAACCAAAAGAATTCCATGGGAAAAACTCGTCATCCATGCCTCATTTTAAAGATATCCTGCCATCACAAAATATTTTGAGTCTACCCGAGAGTGTGTGAGGTTCATAGTTATGGCTCCCATTTCTAGGATTATGGCATCCTAGGTATTTGCTGAATTAGATGGTCGGGCCTAAGTCCAAATTACATCCATTCTCAAATGACATTATAAACAATTGGCCTTGACATGTTATCCATAAATTCTGAAAATTTTTCATTGTATTATCATTGTTCTACAAATCATGTGCATAGTGTGTTAAAATTCCATATGCTAAGCTATATCATCAGCATTTAATTTCAATATCATAACAAAAGCATATAAACATGATCACTGAAAGAAATAGTATCACAAGAACAACACATATTTATCTTGGGAAAACCCTAAAGCGAAAAACCCAAGAAAAGCTTCCTCAATATAGATTCCCCAAAAAGATAAAAGGTAAAACCCAAAAGACTGATTCTCATTCTTTTCCAACTACAACTCTTTCTCTCTCTCTATCTCATGTGCTACACAAGTAAGTGTGTGTGTCTCAAATGAGAAGCAACTTACCTCTATTTATATTCTTTTGTTAACTTAATAATTAATTTAGTTATGTAGGCTCAAGTAATCCTAATTTAATATCGTAGGCTCGAGTAACCACAACTGGGGTACTAATGACCTGAATTACAATGGAGGGGACTTGCTCATGAATCTTATTAGTTATCTTGATTAGAAATGTTGGGGTATAAATAAATACAAGTGATTCTCCTGGTAGGAACATCAGGCACCACAAAAAATACATATAGAATATTCTTCAAAGTTACAATATTTCAACACTCCCCCTTAACGAGAATGGTATCCTACAACAACATCAACAACAACAATAGTAGGAGAGAGAGGACATCATCAACATCATCAGGGTGACACATCTATAAATCATTGGAAGCTTTTCAACATCATATATTCTTCATCTTCAATCTTCAACAGTAGCAACACTTTGACCGACATCATCATCATCAGTACTTTAGTCTTCATCTTCAATCTTTAGTAGCAACAACACTTTGACTACACGATTGATAACATCATCAGCAGCACTTTGACCTTTCGATCAAAAAAATCATCATCAACACTTTGACCTTTCAATCAGCAACATCATCATCAACACTTTGACCTTTCTATCAGCAACATCATCATCAACACGTTGACCTTTTGATCAGCAGCATCATCATCATCATCATCATATTCTGATCTTTCAACCAACATCATCATCATCATCATATTCTGAACTTTTGATTAGCATCATCATCATCATCATACTTTGATATTTCAATCAGTAACATCATCATCATCACACTCTGATCTTTCGATTCATAACATCATCATCATCACACTATGATCTTTCGATCAGTAACATCATCATCATCTCACTCTGATCTTTCGATCAGTAACATCATCATCATCACACTCTCATCTTTTGATCAGTAACATCATTATCATCATCACACTCTGATCTTTCGATTAGGAACATCATCATCATTAGTAACAACCTGCAATCCACAGTACGAAGACAAAAGTCTTCGGATCACTTTTGGACTTAGAGTGCAGGGATGATTCAATCCCACCACATTCTCAACAAGCAAACTCACCGCATTCAATTACGAGATAATCACTCCCTATCACTTTAGGACTAAATCCAAGGATGATGCAATCCTACCACGTTCTCGAGTACCAAAGTCACCGGATCCATTCTGAACAAAATTTCAAGGATGATAAAATCCTACCACGTTCTCAAGTACCGAAGTCACTGGATCCGTTCTGAACCGAAGTTCAAGGATGATACAAACCTACCACGTTCTCGAGTACCGAAGTCATCGGATCCATTCTGAAACGAAGTTCAAGGATGCTACAATCCTACCACATTCTTGAGTACTGAAGTCACTAGATCTGTTCTGAACAAAAGTTCAATGATGATACAACCCTACCACATTCTCGAGTACCGATGTCACCGGATCCATTCTGAACTAAATTTCAAGGATGATACAATCCTACCACATTCTCGAGGACTGAAACCACCGAATCCATTCTGAACCGAAGTTCAAGGATGACACGATCCCACTACATTCTCTAGGACCAAAGTCACTAGATCCGTTATGGACAGATGTCCTAGGATGATACAATCCCTCTTCATTCTCGAGGACCGAAGTCATCGGATCACTTTAGGACAAGTGTCCAGGGATGATACAATCCCACTGCAACATCATTGTTCCCCCTTTCAAGGAAGGTCTTTTTGAAAAAAAACAAGCTTGTATTGAAAGTGTTCGAACTTTACCCAAGACAGAGGCTTTGTCAACACATCAGCAACTTGTTTATTAGTACTTACATACTAGAGCTTTATGGCTTCCTTCTGCATCATATCTCAAATGTCGAAATACTAGATTTCTATGTGCTTCGATCCATTGTGGAACACTAGGTTGTCTTTCATCTTTATACAACTTTGGTTATCACATAGAATCACAATAGTATCCAATTCTAGGTTGAATAAACCTAACATCAACCTTCGAATCCATATGGCTTCACAACTAGCAAAGCAAGCTGCTATATATTTTGCTTCCGTCATGCTAAGAACAACACTTGGTTGTTTCCTGCTAAACCATGAAATCATAGCAGATCCCAAACTATAACATCCACCTGATGTGATTTTCTTGTTTGATACACTTCCATCCCAATTTGCATCCGTATAGCCATATAGTCTATACTCAGGGATTCCATCATAGTATAGAGCAAAGTCTATAGTCTCTTTCAGATATCTCATCACATGTTTTTCAGCTATTAGGTGAACACGTGTAGATTGAACTAGATACTAACTCAAGTTGTTCACAACAAAACAAATGTCTGCTCTGGTATTTGTTAGATACATTAATGACCCAATAATCTGTCTGTATTGAATCACATCCACTAACTCTGATGATTCATCAGCTAAGAACTTTAGGTTGGAATACATTGGGTGTGGCCATGGCTTTGCATTCCAACATATTGAATCTTTTCAATATCTCTACAACATACTTTCCCTGGTTGATAAATATTCCTTTTGAACTTTGCCATACTTCCAAAACTAGGAAAAAATGCATTAACCCAAGGTCTTTCATCTCAAATTCTTCGGCGAGTTTCTTCTTTCTTTCCACAATCTGTTTCTCATTCCCTGTCAAAAATAAATCATCCACATATAGTAATAGTATGACATGTTCATCTTCTATAACCTTGAGGTAAAGGTTAGGATCATCTTTACTCTTAGCAAATCCCATGCTCATTACGAAACTATCTATCCTTCCATTCCAAGCTCGAGGATCTTGCTTTAGGCCATACAAGACCTTCTTCAACTTGCATACGTGAGTACGTCTGTCTTCAACTTCAAATCCTTGTAGTTTTTCTATGTATACTTCTTCTTCAATCACACCATTCAGGAAGGCTATTTTCACATCCATCTAGTGTAAGTCCCACTTCATCATGGATGCAAGTACCATGATAGCTCTAATTGAAGTATACCATTTTGCAGGTGCAAAAGTCTCTTCATAATCAATTCCCTCTTTCTGAGAGAAACCTCTGGCCACAAATATTGCTTTATACTTCTCGGTACTTCCATCAACTGCATGTTTTCTCTTGTAGATCCATTTGGAGGATGCTACACTCTTTCCTTCTGGTTTGGGAACTTGACTAGTATTCTTCAGTGATTGCTTCTACCCATTCTTTCTTCTATGTCACATTTTCGTGTTGGGGCGTGCACCTTAACGATCACTAGTTTTGGTAACTCCACGGCTTTTGTGGAAGCTTGTAAGCGGAGTTGCGACTCAAAATAGTCTTAGGGGTGTCTGGGTTGAGTCAAAGCCCTCTTTTTGTAATTATATACAAATTTCGGGTGTAAGCCCATGATTTTGTAATAGTGCACTTGTATAAATAGGCACTCATGTAAAGATGTCGAGGGTATCTAATGAAATGAGGATCATCTTATGTGAAGAAGATAGATTTAATTTTGGGGTTTTAAGGTCAAGTCCCAGCTGTGTGTGTGGATGACCTCTGCAGCTGTGTGCGCAGAGGGTTTTTTAAAGAAAGGAACTACAACTGAGTGCGCAACTTAGATATTGTAAGAAAGGAACTGCAGCTAAGTGCATAGTAAGGATTGAAGGGCGGATCTGCTGCTGAGTGCGCAGATCAAAAATGTTGTTTTGTAAGAAGTGGAATAAAAGAGCAATTTTGTGGACATAGCCCCTACACTGAGGGTGAACCACGTTATATCTTTTGTTGTGGTTCTTTTGTGTTTTTTCTGTTATGGTTTTATTTTATGCATTGATAAGTAGATAATTGATAAAGTAAGATAACTGTTAATATTAACTTCGTTGTGAATTCCCAGTTAAGGGTTAAGCAAGAGACGTATTTTATCTAATTGTGAAGCTAATTAAGTGAATGTTGAAGCTCTATTTGGTATAAATATTTGTTGTTAAGGCTAAAGGTACAGTAATATCCCTCTTATGCTTGCAGAAACCTGGTTCTGCAGCACCCCATAGTTGTTTCAGGTGAGACTGCAACCTGTTCGCAGGTTGTTGCCGAAAGGGCCAACACTGTGGGTCTGTTTGTTGGTGCGAAGTTAATGGTATAAAACCCGGGTTTGCCCTATAGCCCAACAAATTGGTTCCGTTTCCAGTTGAACTCAGTATCTGTTCAAGAGGGATCTACGTCGTACCTGGAGGGCTATGTTTTGGAGGCCCTCAGTAAAATAAATCGGTGATTGGATTGAAGAGACCTATTTGAAATTTGCTGAACAAGAAAACAAGGATCCTCGTCGTAGCTCGGACGACTTCTTGCAAAGGTACGTTTTTTCGGATGTTCATGAAATTTTCTTTGGTAGTATCCACATAGAATTGCACCAGTGGTTATCCAGGTTAACAGAAATAAAGACCAACTTCAAGGAAGATCAGTTTCCTGACTGGACCCCCGCAAGAATTAATATATTGAAAAGGGTGAACAATGCGGTATCGCACCCTATTGATTTATGGACAACACGAACCCTTGAAGCATTTGTGACAGAATTTGCCATTGACACAAGTACCTCTTTTAGCGAAGCTGAAAGGCAGTTCTTCAAAGGACCAAGGGCTAAGTACCTAAATTCATTTAGTCTACAAATTAAAATGCTCTTGGCTGAGAAGGGCATATTGCTTATAGAATCAGATTGCTAGATTTATTTTTACTAACCTATGTTTGGAAGTGAAAGTAACTTTGACGAGAAAAGTGGTTTGCTGTGAAGCGGTAAAAGATACAAGAGAAACCTAGAATCCTATAACATAGGTCAGAATATCGAGTATACTCCAGAAGACCCTAAATTTGAAGAAACCCCTTTTGTTAGGGACCCTCCTATAACCTCGCAGCGAAGATCTGCTACCCCTGAGAACCCATCGCAATCTGGCAGTAACCCTAGCCCGAGTATTCCGGTCGCAGGTCCGTCTACCCCAGTAAGTTCTCCCCCCCCCATAGTCCACTATGGCCCATATGACTGATGATATCAAGCTCCCAGTTTTCAAAGGAACTGGATCAAAGGATCCAGAACAGTTTTGGTTTTTATGTGAAGCTGTGTGGACAGCTAAGAACATTTTGGATCAAGATGTAAGAAGAGCGCAACTGGTCACTTGTTTTAGAGACCGAGCCTTGACTTGGTTTATGAATTTTTCCAGTACTTGGAACCATGTCAGCAATGATTAAAGAGTTCAAGAAGCCTAAATCAGAATCACAGTGTATAACTGAATTGAAAGAGATTCAGCAGAGACGAGGTGAATCAGTTTGGGACTTTGATCAGAGGTTCAAAGTTCTGCTAGATCAAGTTAGTTTCACTATTGGAATAGCGCAGCATAAATAATGGTTCATTGCATCCTTATTACCTCATATCAGAACGCCACTCATGCAACAGAAGGTCGCTAATCAACAAGAGGCTTTGGAGATTGCCATGAAACTAGACACAACTCCTGTCGAAGATAATTCTGGCATAGCCCAAATACAAGCGCAGTTAGCAGAAATGGCTTTGGAGCTGCGCAACATGAAAAAAGGGAAATCTATTCACGAAGAGGTGTGGTGTACATGATGTAGGACAGAATGTCATAACAAGGAACAATGCCCTGCGCTAAGAAATTACCTGAATACTGGTGCACCGAACCCATTTAGCCCTAATGTTCTATATTGTGAGATTTGTAGAACAATTGGCCAGCATCGACCTGAAGACTGCTATCTACTACAAAGATATGTGTAAGTCCCTAAGAATCCCTATTGCAAGTTCTGTAATTTAGTGGGACACAACGAAGAGGAATGTCGCAGCTTTGACCTTATGTGAAAGCGAACATATGATGCTTATAGGGTACAAAACGATGCACAAGGAAATGATGGATATGGTTATCATGGTAGTACATCAGGTCGAGGTGCTTTTGGAGGTCGTGGTCATGGTGGTATGCCTGGAAGAGGTCGAGGCTAGGTTGTGTGCTATAAATGTAATCAGGCAGGACATTTAGCTAGAGACTGTCGGAACCCCACTACGACATGTCGATATTGCAGAGCAGTAGATCATGTCATTGAGCAATGCCCGTAGCTAATAGCCAAGATACAAGAAATAAATAGCACTCCTCCTCAGAATATTCAGATGATTACTGTGGAGAAAAGACCTATCCCAGCCATTAATGTTGTTACAAGGAGTGGAGCTATGACGCAAGTGCAGCATAAGGAGAAACAGCCTGACGAGGATTGGGTTTGTAAGACCCCAAAGAAAGTTCCAACCTTCGATGTGGATAGAGAAAAATAAACATTTATGGAAGCCAAAAAAGACTTTGTTGATCCGAACACAGTAGTAGCACCTGCGCAGCAGCATCAACAGCAGTCGCAGTCTCAAGAAGCTTCGACAGAAAAAGTAAGTACACTGTCGACATTTTTACAGAGTTGTATGAAGCTCTTATGAAATCAGAATTCTTTAAATGAGTTACAGAAATTTATTGCTTCTTGCGAACCCCAGCGAAGCTCTGGTAAAGAAAAAACTGTCAATAGAGTTAGAAGAACTGGAAGAGAAATGAGATTGCATGCTCAGATAGGAGAGTATGACATGACTGATATCATATTAGACTTTGGATCTGAAGTCAATGTCTTAACTAAGTAGACATGGGAACAAATGGGAAAACCTACCCTTGAATGGTCCCCTATATAGTTGAGATTAGCCAATCAGCAGAAGATTGTGCCCCTAGGAATATTCTCTAGTGTCCCAGTAGACATTGATGGAGTCAGTACCTTAGAATATTTTGAATTCATTGAGATAATTGATGATAGCAACCCCTATCCATCCTTGCTAGGAATTGAATGGGCAATACAGAATTCTGCAGTAGTTAATATTAAGAACAGACAAATGACTTTTGAAGGAAAAGGCTTAAGAATCATAGTCCCCTTGGACCCTTCTCAAGGAGAAAGGTACATAGAGCCAGTCAGAGATGAGGATAAGGATGTTTTGGATCATATCTACAACATCACAGCTAAAGAGGAAGACTATGTTAACCCTACTACTGAAGGTATAATGGATTGGAAGTGTGATAGTTCTTGCATGACTGATTCAGATGAAGGTCTAGAGAATTGGCAGCATAGACTTTATGAGCTACATGGACATTGGTGTGCAAGAATTACCAAGTCGCTCAGATGGCTTAGCTCATAGAAAAGAGTATTACCTATTTTTGATGGCTTGACAGACCCCGAAGAGTTTATTTTGCAACTTTCAAAGCAGGTACTAGATTCATAGAAAATGGAAACTCTAGATTCAGTATTTAGAGCCACATCTGCTAGATGGTGGAATGGTCATAAGAAGTATATTCAGAGTTGGGAAGCTTGTGAAAAGCTTCTTCGCCTCAAATTCGTGGATCAACCTCAGGAGTTATGAAGCAGGTTTAATGGTCAGACTAGCCCTCAAGAACATTTGGAACAGTGTTATGAAGCATGGAAGCATGTCCCTCACGAAGAATGCGTACATTGGTTCGTGCACACCCTGGGACCTGTCGCGAAGAATTGGTATGCAGAGGCGGAGCTTCGCCATGGTACTGTAAGTTGGGATACTCTTGTTGATAATTTTGTGTTGACATTTTCTATTAATGAGGTTTGTCCTGCTTTGGATGCAGCTGTCAGGCTGATCCACACTAAGGTGTTTGATGGTAAAGAAACAGTCGAGTACCAACCTGATTGGAAAGAACAAGAAGCCAATGCAATAGAATGCTATAACCTCACAATTGATGAGGATGATGACCCATGCAACATAAACATTCCTGAGTCAGAAGGACACTGCGAAGTACATGGACCAGCAGTTGAAGCACCAGAAGTGACTCATCCCTTGAAGACAAGGCAAGTAAACATTGGGTCAGAAGAAATGCCTAAGTATGCTACTATTGGAGATTATTGGGATGAAGAAACGGTAATCAAAGTGACCCAACTTCTCCATGAGTATCAGGACCTATTTTCGACGAAGTTCTCAGAAATGAAAGGTATCCTTGGTGATATAGGAGTGATAAAAATCCCGTTGAAACCTGATGTGAAGCCTGTGAAGCAGCGCCCTTATAGGCTGAACCCTAAGTATAAAGAAAAAGTCAGGGTGGAACTAGATAAGATGCTCACAGCAGGAATCATTGAGCCTATCAAAGAGTCAGAATGGGTCAGTCCCATGGTGGTACAAGAAAAGAAGACCAAGAGAGAAATCAGAATCTGTGTTCATCTCGGGAAGCTAAATGATGACTGTTTACATGATCCGTTTCCTACTCCCTTCACAGATACATTTTTAGACAATGTCAGAGGACAAGAAGTGTATTCTTTTACTGATGGTTTTTCAGGTTACCATCAGATCAGAATTGCTCCAGAGGATCGACATAAAACAACCTTCGCTACATAAATGGGATCGTTTCAGTATACAGTTATGCCTTTTGGATTGAAGAATGCACCTGCTATGTTTTCCAGAGTAGTCATATTTGCATTTAAGGAATTCATTCATAAGTTCTTGGAAGTTTACTTTGATGATTGGACTATCTTTGGCTTATCGAAAGATCATATAGGTAGCTTAAGGCTTATGCTGGATAAGTGTAGACAGCATCAGATTTCATTGAACCTGAAGAAGTGTATCTTTTGTGCACCTTTTGGAATTCTGCTAGGTCACATTGTGTGCAAGCAAGGATTGATGGTGGATCCTGCGAAGATAGCCATCATTGTGAACTTGCCACCTCTGAAGTTTGTTAAGAAACTTCGCACTACACTTGGTCATACTTGATATTATAGGAAATTCATCAAAGGATATGCTCGGATTACAACCCCTATGGAAAAGCAATTGAAGAAATATATTAAGTTTGAATGGACACTTGAGTGTCAGGAAAGCTTGGATATTTTGAAAGAAAAGATGGTAGCTGCCCCTATCCTAGTATTCCCTGATTGGAATAAGGATTTTCATGTTCATGTCGATGCATCTTGCATTGCTTTAGGTGTAGTATTGGCTCAGTAAGGTGAAGGTAATATTGATCACCCTATTGCTTTTGCAAGTAGAAAATTGTCCACAGCAGAAAATAATTATACTACGACAGAACGAGAAGGTCTAGCTATGGTTTATGCCTTGCAGAAGTTTCGACACTATCTGTTAGGATCACATTTTAAGATGTTCACTGACCATTCTGCTTTGAAGTATTTGGTTAACAAGCCTGTGTTAGGTGGAAGGATATGCAGATGGCTGATTCTGTTTCAGGAGTATGACTTTGATATCATACTTAAGCCTAGAAGACTTAACCTAGGGCCTGACCACCTGTCGAGGCTTGAGTCAGGAGAAGAACCCACTATCTTGGACGAAGGTCTTCCTAATGCCCAGTTGTTTGCCATCCAAATGGTTGATGACTATTTTCAGGATATTGTTCAGTACTTATCTACAGGTTTTCCACCCCCTGAGATGACGACACAGCAGAAGAAGCAGCTGGTGGTCAGAGCAGCTGACTTTACCTTGATAGCAGGATAGCTATATAAGATGGGACCAGATAAAATATTGTGCAGATGTGTCCTAGAGCATGAAAATCCATTGATCTTGGTTGAGGCACATTCAGGAGCGGCAGGAGGTCATTATGCAGGAAAACCTATAGCTGAGAAGATTCTGACAGCTGGATTGTGGTGGCCTATGATTCATAAGGATGCAAGAGAGCATTGCCACAGCTGCGATATCTGTCAGAGGATAGGCAAACCATCCAGAAGGGATGAGATGCCTCTGGTTCCACAAGTAACTTTACAAGCATTTGACAAGTGGGATATTGATTTTGTTGGACCAATCAATCCCCTTGCAAAGAAATCTAGAGTAAGATACATTATTACAGCGACTGATTACCTTACTCATTGGGCTGAAGCTCAACCGATCAAGAATTGTAGCGCTGCTACAGCTGCGAAGTTCATCTTCGATAATATCTTGTCAAGACTTTGGTGTCCTAGAATTCTTATGAGTGATCAAGGATCACATTTCCTAAATAAGACTATTGAAGCATTGACTGAAAAATTTCAAGTAGATCATCAAAAGAGTACTGCCTACCATCCTCAAGCAAATGGAACTGCCGAATCCTTTAACAAGATCCTTGAGCATGCTTTGACAAAGGTTTGTAATGTTAATAGAAATGATTGGGACCTTAGAATCCCAGTAGTACTATGGGCTTATAGGACCACTTGCAAGAAGTTGACAGGCCATACACCTTTTAGGCTGATCTATGGATAAGAAGTAGTTATGCCCATGGAGTACATTGTTCCTAGCCTCAGAATATCTGCCTTCACAGAGATGGATGACCCAGCTATGTTGAAAGAAAGGCTGGAAAAGATGCTAGAACTAGAGGAAGACAGATTTATTGCAGGTTTCTAGCAGCAAGTACAGAAAGCTAGAGAAAAAGCATCGCATGACAGACACATTAAGAAGAAGCAATTCTAGATTGGTGATCTTGTGCTCTTATACAACAGTAAATTCATGAAGTTCCTAGGTAAATTCAAAACACATTGGAAAGGACCATACATAGTTCAGGAAGTTACCGACGGTGGTGCAGTCCAGTTAGCTAAATTGAATGGAGAAATTTTACCTTCCATGGTGAATGGAAGTAGATTAAAGAAGTATAGGGACAAGCCTAGACACCCTAATCAGAAGTAACAGCAAGAAGGAGAGTCTAAGTACCAAGAATAGTTGAAATTGGGTACTAGACTATAATGAAGCTGTTCTCAAAGCTACGAAGTATTGAAGGCTGTCAAAGATCGAAGGTCGAAGTTCGGTTGGTTCTTGGGTCAGGATGTGTCGAAGGTCAACATTGTGACGAAGCTAAAGTTAGTGGTTGTGCCGAAGAAAAAAGGCCTGTCGCAGCCTAAAATGTGACTGATGGGACAAACTGGATTTGGCAGCGCCAGCATGTGAGCTACCTTAACTGCTTGTAATGATGGGATTTCAAGAAAATCTAGCACCATGTGAACAGGATTTACTGCCACTCCATCATATTTGGTGTCCTTAATGCACCATGATGGCATATTTTGTCATAGGATTCTATAAGAAGCCACATAGTCCAGCGACTCCTGCATTACGCATTTTCTTGAGTTTACAGTTAAGACCATGTCGAATGATCACAAAGTCCAGGAATTGTCATGAGAGTTCAGGGAGAGAGGTCTGCAAAACCTTATCAGCAATCCACCTGCATCTAAACTCCCCCAGTGTTGCATCTACCTATGTAGACATGTTCAACCAGGAAGAAATTTAAGGTAGAAGTTCGCTCTAAATGGAACGAAGAAAGGCACAAACCCTTAGGAAAGACTCCAGAGGATCACGAGATGCATCCTCCTAGCTCAGTAGAATGGAGGCATGCTGTTTGTCTTATGCAAAAGTACATTGGCATGCAGGGGTACCAAAGTTGTGGATGGTCAAATGTTTGATAGGACATGAACAAGAGGCAGTTCGAGGGATGGAGTCGCTGAAAGATTTAGAATGCCCAATGATTCCCATGACCACCATAAATATTGTGAAGGAAGACAGCACCATAAGGAACATAGGTAGTCTGCTAAGGATGAAAGGATTCAGGATCAAGCAATCTGTAGCAAACGGGATGATGATGATGACATGAATATAAGGGAGAAGGAAGGCAGGAAAATTAAGGATGACGGCTACAGAGATGCAGACAGATACAGAACCCGACAGAGTGTAAGAGGAGCTAGTAGAGAAGGAGCAAGCAGCCGACAGCAGTTTACTATCTTTGCCAATGAGATTCTTCCACCAGGAAAGCAGCAGAGTGTCCTGGGACGGGACACTGGTGAGTCTTAGGGGCCTGTTGGGGCGCGCGCCTTAATGTTCACTAGTTTTGGTAACTCTGCAGCTTTTGTGAAAGCTTGTAAGCGGAGTTGCGACTCAAAATAGTCTTAGGGGTGTCAGGGTTGAGTCAAAGCCCTCTTTTTGTAATTATCCACAAATTTCGGGTGTAAGCCCATGGTTTTGTAATAGTGCACTTGTATAAATAGGCACTCATGTAAAGATGTCGAGGGTATCTAATGAAATGAGGATCATCTGATGCGAAGAAGATAGATCTAATTTTGGGGTTTTAAGGTCAAGTCCCAGCTGTGTGCGTGGATGACCTCTGCAGCTGTGTGCGTAGAGGGTTTTGTAAAGAAAGGAACTACAGCTGAGTGCATAGCTTAGAGATTGTAAGAAAGGAACTGCAGCTAAGTGCGCAGTAAGGCTTGCAGGGCAGATCTGCTGCTGAGTGCACAGATCAGAACTGTTGTTTTGTAAGAAGTGGAATAAAAGAGCAGTTTTGTGGATGTAGCCCCTACACTGGGGGTGAACCACGTTATATCTTGTGTTGTGGTTCTTTTGTGTTGTTTCTGTTATGGTTTTATTTTATGCATTGATAAGTAGATAATTGATAAAGTAAGATAACTGTTAATATTAACTTTGCTGTGAATTCCCAGTTAAGGGTTAAGCAAGAGACATCTTTTATCTAACTACGAAGCTAATTAAGTGAATGTCGAAGCTCTGTTTGGTATAAATATTTGTTGTTAAGGATAAATGTATACTAATATACCTCTTCTGCTTGCAGAAACGTGGTTCTGCGGCACCCCATAGCTGTTTCAGGTGAGACTGCAAGTTGTTCGCAGGTTGTTGCCGAAAGGGCCAACACTGTGGGTTTGTTTGATGGTGCGAAGTTAATGGTATAAAACCCGGGTCTGCCCTATATCCCAACACTTCGTAGTTTGTAGGTTCTTTATCTACAAGATCACACATCAAAGCTACATAGTTGGAAAATGTCTTGGGCCTCTTACTTACTCTTATGGAGCCTTCAGGAGCTCCATATATTCCTTCTTCTTGTATAATCTCTCTTTCCCAAGTAGGATTTCTCTTTCATGACATCTCCATCGTAGGAGGTTCTTATGGTTCTGTCATGTCATGTTCTACAAGAGCTTCATCTTCAGGGACACATGTTGTTTCTTAATTTCTGGGAGGTGCCTCATCCTCATACACTTCTTCATGTTGGCACTTCTTGGATATCATGAGGTTTCTTCATCGAATGTCACATCTCGAATAATTTCCTTGTGATGGAATGCGGGAATGTAAATTCCAAATGCCTTGGATACTTCATAGTATCGAACAAATAGCCCCTTCTTTTCGGAAGGATCCAAATTGGTTCTTTTCTCTTTTGGTATATGAACGTATACTAGGCAACCAAATATTTTGAGGTGACTTACCTTAGGCTTCTTTCTCGTGAATATCTCTTTTGGAGTCTTGAATCCAAGAGCACTGTGAGATATTCTGTTCTGTACATATACACCAGTTCTGGCTACTTCTACCCATAGATGCATTGGAATATCTTGATCATATACCATTGTCTTCACTGCTTCCATGATAGTCCTATTATTTCTTTCTACAACGCCATTTTGTTGATGATTGCAGGGAGTAGTTAGTTCCCTCTGGATTCTAGCATCTTTGAAAAAGGATTCAAACTATTTTGAAGTGTATTCTCCACCATTGTCTGATCAAAGTGTCTTGATCCTTTTGTCTAAGATATTCTCTATCAAGGCTTTGAATTCCTTGAACTTCTCAAACACTTCGCTCTTTGATTTCAAGAAATATATCCATGTCTTTCTTGAATAATCATCAATAAATGTAATGTAATATTCAAAATAACTTAAGGATGTGGAGGACACTGGACCAAACACATCTGAATGATTGTTGGTGTTCTTTCCTTTCACACATCCTTTGTAAATGCCTTCATGTTTGATCTTCATGTCTGGCAATCCCGTCACTACCTTGTTCACATGCGGTAGTGCTTTGTAATTTATGTGAGAAATCCTTCTATGCCACAATTCACTAGGGTTAGTGGACTCATGAAAAAGGGTTGTTTTTGAATGTCCCTTGAGTTTTTATAGGCCTTCTTCTTCTTCACCAATGATAACTGCATCTTCAATATTCTTTCCTTTAGGCCACATGAATACTTGGCCATCTATGAATGCAACTCTAAATCCTTTCTTATCTAAAGCTGAGATAGAAAGTAAATTCTTTTTTTTCAGACCTGGTACATATAGTACTTCTTTCATCTTCAGGGGATGTCCTGAATCAAGCTTGTAGTTTTCTTCCCCAATTCCTTTGATCTTATATTGATATTCATCTCCTAGAGATATTTTCTGAGGAGAGTTCTTTTCTTCAAGTCTTGATAGAGTCTTATTTTCTCCCGTCATGTGCTTTGAAGCACCACTATCAATAAGCCAAGTATCTTCTCTAGGTGTAATAGATCCAGAGAGTGCTGAGAATAATACATACTCTTTTGCATCTTCTTCTCTTGCTTACTTGGAGGTCCTTCCTCTTATTCTTATTCGTCTTTATCTTCAACTAGATGAGCATGATGTCTTTTTTTGTTGTTGATCTTCTTCTTATATTCTTGTCTCTTTATAGGACATTTTCTGGTAATGTGTCCTATCTTATTACAACGAAAACATTGAAAGCCATAGTAGTCCCTATCGGGGAGACTTTCTCTTGTATTTTGGAACTTCCTGGGAGGTTGATACTCCCTCTTGTTTCCCTTCTTGAAATAGGGTTGACTTCTTCTTCTCTTGGTATGAATGGCTAGGGCTTGATCATCCTCCTTTAGTAAGGCTTCTCTATTTGCCACTCTAGTCTCCTCTTGAATGCATTCTTCCCATAACAAATCAAAATTCATGATTTCCATCCTGGAACACATCATCTAGATGAATGACTCTCAAGGTCTAGTGAGACCATCGAGAGCTGTCATAACCATCTCATCTTAATCAAGTTTGTCTCCAATCGCTTCTAGTTTTTCTTTGATCTGAGAAACCCTTGTGAAGTAGTTCTGGATGGATTCTCCATGACTCATCTTGGTGCTATTTAGTTGAGCTCTTGATTCATCTTTATTTTGATGTTTCCACCCTCATACATTCTGGATAGGGCATCATACATTTCTTTTAATTTCTTCTTGGATGACACTTGAGGGATCAAGTGATCCTTGATAGAGTCAACAATAATCCTTTGTTCCCTAATCATATCCTTCTTGTGCTTCTCCTTAGCTTTAGCTTCTTCAGGTTATGCAACTTCCTCCTTGATATACTTATCAAGATCATTCTCTTGGAGAATGAGACCAATCCTGTATTTCCATGCTCATAAATTATTTATGCCTTCTAGCTTGTCCTCAAGCTTAGTGCTTGGGGCCATCTTTTCAGAAAATCACAGAAATTTGAAATTATACATAATGAGAAACTGAACTTACCAATATATGTTCTTGACTGAGGTGAGTTGACTAGTGTTCTTGGTTTC
The DNA here is from genome assembly GCA_001517045.1 of Pseudotsuga menziesii. Classification (NCBI taxonomy): domain Eukaryota; kingdom Viridiplantae; phylum Streptophyta; class Pinopsida; order Pinales; family Pinaceae; genus Pseudotsuga; species Pseudotsuga menziesii. The sequence goes on from LPNX010966488.1 coordinate 141,940, forward strand.
TATAGATCTCAAGTATTCACCTTCCAAATCAGACTTGCGAGATTCAGCTCTGCAGCTTCCAGTTGTTTTTCTGGTTCTGTTGTTTTCTGGTACAGCTGTCAAAATAGGGATTAACTTTCCCGGAGACTCACCCACCCAAACACCTCGATTCTAGGCTCAATAGATGTGCTCTCAAAGGGCACAAATTTCTATGCAAGCAATTTTCTGAAAATCAAGATTTTTTATAAAACCCTAATTTCTTCCGAGGAGAGAGAGAGAGGGCCTTTTCACCTTGTGAAAGCTGTCCTATTCAGGTTAGCCCTGATACCATGTTAAAATTCCATATGATAAGCTATATCATCAGCATTTAATTTCAATTTCATAACAAAATCATATAAACAGCATCACTGAAAGAAACATATTTATCCTGGGCAAACCCTAAAGGGAAAAACCTAGCAAAATATTTCTCAATATAGATGCCCCAAAAAGATAAAAGGTAAAATGAAAAAGACTAATCCTCCTTCTTCTCCAACCACAGCTCTTTCTCTCTCTCTCTCTCTCATGCACTACACAAGTGAGTGTGTGTGTCTCAAATGAGAAGCACCTCACCTCTATTTATATTCTTTCGTTCACTTAATAATTAATTTAGTTATGTAGGCTCGAGTAATCCTAATTTAATCTTGTAAACTCAAGTAACAACAACTAGGGTACTAATGACCCGACTTGCAACATAGGGGACTTCCTCGTGACTCTTATTAGTTCCCCTGATTAGAAACATCGGGGTATAAAGAAATACAAGTGATTCTCCCGGTAGGAACATTGGGGACCACAAAAATTACATATAGAATATTCTTCAAAGTTACAATATTTCAACATAGTGGTGCATTAACCAGATCTCATTCACCAGATATTTCCCTGCTGCCAGCAGGCCTGTTCAGTACCTTGACGGGTTTGCTTGCATTTATCAAGCTTCCTTGTTTTAAGTTATTACTTAGCATTGACCCACTGCCAGCAGGACTGTTCAGTACCCCAGTTGGTTCTCCTTGTATAATGATATTAAATATATGTTAGCCGATTGGTACTAGAGCGTGTTAAGTCCTGCTAAACACATAATTCAATTTTGTAAAGTAAACTCATAAGTAATTTTTTATAATGGCCTTAACCATAAATCATGTCAAAAGAGAATAACTTAAATCTGTTCTTTGTCCTTATAGTTCTTATTCTTCATGAAATATAAGTAATGTTCCCCATAGGAAAAAATTCCACTTACCCTTGAGTCATCACCAAAATACTTGAGAGACAAGTTATGATAACAAGTATAGGATGAACTAGTAATCCATAGGTATGAAATAAGATTGTGAAGAATATGATAATAAAAGCAGGCCTGTCAAGACTCACTGTTCCAAAGAGTAAATAAAAAATATACATGTCTGAATCAAAATACCATATAAATCATAGAAAATATGGTTAAGTATGATATATAGAGAATTGTGTGTTTTTTTTAACTGTCACGGGAAGCTGCAAATTTCAAAAGCACCCCAAGAAAAGTTAAGATACCTTAGAAGTCTTTTATCGTACTTCCCTTTTCCAAATAATACTTCATTAGATTCTTATAGAGACAATATACTTGTAATCAAACTGCAAAACCACTTGTTAGATGATTCAATTTATTCATGATAACATATATGACATTATAGAAAGAAAAAAAGTCCCTTGTAAGCAATTTATCATAAATGACTCTTGTTTATTCAAAGAAACAAACACATATTTACATGTATACAAGTAATGATAACACAAAATAAGTTTTTAAGGATCAAGAGGAGGAGGAATAACTTCTTTTTCAACCAATTCCATTTCATTTTGCTGCAAAAAATTCTGCATGAAATCCTATTTAGATGTTGGTTAGTGATAAAGTCTAAGCCTGTGTCCATTTACTACAAAGGAAACTTGTGAACCATAAAAAAAATTTAATCTCTACTGACCCATTGTCAAAAGTTGTAACTACTTCATGGCATGCTTGGAGGATTTTCTGTCATTTCATTGTAAGTTTTAAACATGTGCAGAGAAGCAAATCATATAGATTATTTTAAGAAAAATAGAGATCACAACACATCATTCACACATAAACACAGAGATTTACCCTGGAAACTCTTAATCGGGAAAACTAGAAAACCTTGGAGCCACACCTCCTATTTTCTCTTCATTACATTATGAAATCCTCACAATACAAAATATAGGTATTCCGCAACATCCAAATACCCTAATCCGTTAAACCGAATTAGAAAAATACTCCAATCCCTTAACCGGGATTAAGTTACATATTTTTAGACAGATTCTAAAAATAGCCACAAACAGATATAAATAGCCATAAATTCTATAAATAGCCAAAAAAAATTGGGATCGCCAAGCTGCAGTGCTGACATGTGCACCTCCCCTCCATACGCACATGCAAATAATATAACATATACCCAACATTCATCCTCCGGCACACATCATTGAATAATAAGATTTGGACAGGTGCGGAAGAGGTCATTATCAACCCAAGAATAATTAGAACTCTGAACTACAATACAACGTTTTTCATGTGGGGAAAAATGGTTTGGTAATTTCCCAGTTGCTAAATAATTGAGAATTTATGAAAACCAAGGGGTTTGAATGGACACAACAAACAGATGTTCATCAGGGAAAGCATCATCAACAGGTTTAGGACCATCATCATATTGAATGCGAGAAATGAAATCTGCTACTAGATTTTTTTTACCAAGTTGGTCAGTGACAGTGATGTTAAATTCTTGTAATACAAGAAGCCACCAGGTTACTATACCATTGGTAATTGGTTTATTCATTAAAAATCTAATGGAAGAGTGATTGGTATGCACAAAAACTTCATACCCTGTAAGATAATGGTGAAACTTATTAATAGAATAAACTACTCCCAAAAATTCTTTTTCAGTAACCGTGTAATTTAGTTCGGCAGGAGTCAAATTATTGCTAATAAAATAAATGGAATAAGGTGCTTGTCCTTATTTTTGGCCCAAGACTCCTCCTATGTCCATGTCAGAGGCATCGGTGGGCATATGAAAAGGAAGGGACCAATTGGAACCCCGGAGTATTGGTGCCACCGATATTTTAGCTTTCAAAATTTCAAAAGCATTTTGACAAGATTCTGTCCACTGGAATTCTACATCCTTTGTAAGCAATTTAAACATCGGTGTGACTATTTTAGTAAAATTTTCAATAAAGCGGTGGTAATAGCCTACATGACCAAGAAAACTTCTTAACTCTTTTTGAGTTTTTGGGGAGGGAATACCAACAATTACTTCGATCTTAGCAGGATCTACCTTAATTCCTTGAGAGGAAATATGGTGTCCTAAAACTATACCTTCTTTCAGTAATATTTTACATTTTTCATGACTAAGGGACAAATTTGTTTCTTTACATCGGAACAAGACCTTCTCGAAGTTGTCAAGAGACTCTTGAAAAGGATTACCATAGGCTATAAAATTGTCCATATATAGCTCCACACAGTCATGTATAAGATCGGAAAAGATTCCTAAGATTGCTCACAGAAAAGTGGCAGGTGCATTACATAAGCCAAATGGAAAAACTCTATAAGCGTACATTCCCCAAGGGCATGTAAAAGTGGTATTTTCTTGATCTTCAAGTGCTATTAAAATCTGGTTGTATCCACTATATCCGCGAAGAAAGTAAAACTATTTTTTATCTGACAGGGTATCTAACACTTGATTAATAAAAGGTAATTGAAAGTAGTATTTACATGTGGCTTTGCTTAGCTCTCTAAAATCGACACAAATGCACCATTTCCACATGAATTTATTTGGAACTACCACTAGGGGAGACACCCATTTACTATCATAAATAGGATAGATGAAACCAGCATTAAGGAGTTTTTGCAATTCTTCTTTTACTATATCCTTTAGAGCATGATTCATCCTCCCCTAAGGTTGCCTTACAGGTGAAATGTTTGGATCCATATAAATATGGTGAATATAGGTGTCAAGGCGTATACCCTTCATATCAGTGTATTCCCATGAAAATGCTCCAGCTTGTTTTTTAAGAACCTCAAGTAACTATGCTTGTTGGTTTTCACATAACCCTGTGTTTATTTGTAGAAATTTTTTGGTTCCAACTTCACAAGGTATGGTTTAGGGTCCTGTATTCTATTCAATTGTGAAGACACAAGGTTTTTCCATAAACATTAAGAGAGCCATATTTTCTTGGAACTTGTCTCCAAAAATATGATCGAACTTAGCAAAATACTGAGGAAAATCTATACAAGTTGTCGAAGAAACAAACTAGTTTAATACATTCTCAGTGGTCTGATCCTGAAGTGCCCAAGAGAAATCACTAGGGAGGGAGAGGTCATCAAATTCCTCATCCCCGAAAGAAAAATTTAACCACCATGAGTGTTTGGTTATTGGTTTTGCCTGGGGGTACAAAATAAGTCTTTGTGTAGACAACCCATTAGAAATAGTCATCTCGCCATCCCTACATCCTATAAAATCATTCGCAGTAGCTAACCATGGTATTCCCAAGATAATAGGATTCCCTTTACAAGTATATTTTGATTCTATGACCATAAAGTCGACAGGGTATTCCCATGAGGCTACTGATACAATAATTTCATCCAGAGCTTCGACAGGTTTTATCGTGGTACGGTCTGCTAGTTCTAGGATGGAAGGGGTAGGTCGAAGAAATTGTCCCAACTGTAAAAATCCTAAAATTGCAGTGGTCATCATGTTGATGGTGGATCCTAGATCAATTAATGTATTTCATATGGTGTTATTTTTTACAACTACAGTCACTATTGGGGCCCCTGGATTTGTATATTTTGCAATCCAGGACTGATCTGTCATACATTCAGACAGCTCTCCTATAACATGAATTGTGAGGGGGTCCTTTTTCTTCTTCCCTGGGAATTTAATACATAGTTCCTTTATTACCTTGCTGTATATTGGTATGTTTTTGATATCTTGTAGTAGAGGAATTTTGACACATATATTCTTTAATTTGTTCAAAATATCATACTCAAGATGAACTACAGGTTTTCTATTACTAGTGTTTCTAGAAATGGAGGAACTCTTCGCTCCTGAATAGGTCCTTGCGGGGGATGCGTGTGTACTAAAACCTTCGAAATGTTAACATCCTCCAAAATGGCATCATTCACGGGTTCATTTGAATCCTCTTCTTCTTCATTTTCCTCATGAATTATGACCAATGACTTGGGTTTATCGTTTACAACTCTTCTAGATTGTTATTGAATCTCATGTACAGGTACAATCGAAATAAGATATGATGGAAGAGTTAACAATTCAATGTCATTAATAGCTTGAGTCAGTTTATTATTTGGGTTAGGTATCGGTTGTGCAGGTAATAATTTCGATCGCAGAGGGTTTATATTCTAAAAGTGATGAGAGGAACTGGAGGCACAAATCCAGGCGACATTTGCTGAAAATTTGTTTGTGTTGAGGATAAGGATTATTAGGTGCATAGATAGGTTGTGAATGAGGGTATGGTTTTCCTCTCCATCCTTGTGACCAATATTGTTGCTGCAGGAATTGAGGAGGAGGGTACTAAGGTGGCCAGTTCTGCCAACTTGAGGTGTTCCATTGTTGAGGTAGTTGGCATGGAGAATAATAGAGTGGGGGTTGTGGTGGAAATTTCCAGTATGCTGGTTGGTCTCTAGGTTTCCATGGAGGCCTCCTAGATGTTTCACCCACATCCCCACTCTTATCGATTGCTTGCAACCCAGGAAACGATGGGCAATTGTCTGTTGGATTTTCCTCTGTACAGATGTGACATATGGAGATGTTGTTTAATGGACATTCCCTTTGGGGATGTTTAGTCCTACATCTTGGACAAAAAAATTCTCATTGCTTCTCATTCTTCATCCTTCCTTTTATTGGCTTGTAAAGCATCCAGTTGGGAACCCATTGCTCCTAAGATATCCGTCTTGAAATTTTCCAATAGGTTTCCTAGCTCAACCCTTGTAACTCCACCTGAACTAGGAATGTTTCCTCTTACATTTCTATTATAAGGCTCCCAAAAGTTTTTTCCAACTTTCCCCCTACTTCTAGAATAATTTTTACACATCTCACCGATTTGTGCAAAATTTTTATGAGAAATATCGTCGGTTGCCATGAGATTCAAGATTTCTAGCGAGTCCTCAGAGATCCCTTTAAGGAAAAGTGTACATACTGCATCTTCTCGGAGGTCGCTATATTTGGATTTATGTAATGTATAAATGCACCTTTCAAGATAATCCTCTAGGATTTCATCTTCAAGCTATTGTATCTTGAATATATCATGTTGAGAGTCCTTAGGTTTGCAATACTCTTGATATTTTTCACAAAAAATGAAGTTTTCATATCATCCCAAGTCCTAATAGTGGATTCGCCTAATCCCATGAACCATCTCAAAGAAAAATATTTTAGTGTAGTGGGAAAGAGTTTTAGTTTGTGAGTGTATTGTAGATAATTATAGCTCCTGCAAAGAATATCGAACTTGAACAAAAATTTGTTTGGGTCCTCATTACTTTTTCCATAGAAAGTAGGTGAGGAAAGAGGGATGTTTTTCATAGTTACATACTATACGATGTCTAGAATGGGAAATCCAAAGGTAACCTCAGTTTGATTTTCCCCTTCTCCTTCATCATTTCTAGCTTCATCGTGATCTTCATTCCCTCCTTGTCTCTCCATATAGGTTGGGTTTCTAATGTAAATATACCTAGGAGGCTCCTTTCTGTTAGAATTTCATCATTAAGCTAGCAATACATTAGGATCTTTAACTAAGAGAATAACAAGCACAAAAATCAAACACAATAGACAATGAACACAATGTTTATCCTCAAGGAAACCATAAATGGTGAAAACCTCGCAACTTCCTCGGAGATAGAATCAGCATCAAAAGTAGAACCCAAAATAGTAAGTGATCTCCCAACAGCAGTAACATTCTCTCTCTCTAGCCCCAGTGTATTCTTCTTCCTCAACTATGCACTAAACTTGAGTGTGTATGAGATGTGTGATAAATAGAGAGGCCATCCCTCTATTTATACTAATTCCCAACTTGACTAAACCCTACTAGGGTTGACCTCACTAGGAGAGTCTAATAACCCTAGTGCCCTGGAACTGTAGGGACTTTAACCCTTAGCCAATAGGAGGGTTACACATAATGACTTGACATGGATTGTTTATATTATAGAACTTCCCAATAGGAACACCGGAGCATGACATAAATAAAGTACTTCCTGGAATAAACATTGGGTTACAATATATAAGAAATATAAGTGAAATACATTCTGAAGTTACATATACATCAACATTCCCTCTTAACTAGGAAGGTATTCTTTCGACACAATTTTCAGCACAAGTCTTCTTCTGTGTATCTTCTGGATCATCATCGAGTCCTCGTCATCTTTTAGTCTTCTTCATATTCAACACATCTTCATCATTGGATCTGGATCATCACTGGACATCATCACTGGATCTGGATCATCACTCAATCTGGATCATCACTGTTGGATCATCATCACTGGATCTGGATCATCATCACTCGATCTGGATCATCACTGGTTCATCATCATGGGTGCTATCTCTTGATTCTTCTCATCATAGGAACTTCTACAGAGCCAACCCTTTTTCATGCCGGATGTATCATCACAAAGCTAGTCCTTTTTCATACTATATGTGGGATCTACTCAGAGCTAGTCCTTTTTCATACTATATGAGTCTTCATAGAGCTAGTCATTTTTCATACTAGATGTGGGATATACTCAGAGCTAGTCCTTTTTCAAACTATATGAGTCTTCACAGAGCTATTCCTTTTTCATACTAGATGTGGGATCTACTCAGAGCTAGTCCTTTTTCATACTAGATGAGTCTTCACAGAGCTAGTCCTTTTTCATACTAGATGAGTCTTCACAGAGCTAGTCCTTTTTCATACTAGATGTGGGATCTACTCAGAGCTAGTCCTTTTTCATACTAAATGAGTCTTCACAGAGCTAGTCCTTTTTCATACTAGATGTGGGATCTACTCAAAGCTAGTCCTTTTTCATACTAGATGAGTCTTCACAGAGCCAAGCCTTTTTCATGCTGGATGTGGGATCTACATAGAGCTAGTCCTTTTTCATACTAGATGTGTCTTCACAGAGCTAGCCCTTTTTCATGCTGGATGTGGGATCATCACATACACCTGAAAATGGAAGGAACCAATCCTCTCACCATGTAACAGCTCTTACATCTGACAATGGAAGGAACCAATCCTCTCACCATGTCGGAAGGGAACAGCTTTTACATCTAACCATGGAAGGAACCAATCCTCTCACCATGTCAGAAGGGATCAGCATGGACACATCACTTACTCTTGGGAGGAATCTCGATCTGGAGAACACCAAGCTTCTCCCTAAAGTACTCAAACTTCACCCTATCCAATGGCTTAGTCAACACATCAGTTATTTGTTCGTCCATCGCAACATACTGGAGCTTCATTGCTCCTCTATGCACCATATCCTTGATATAGTGATACTTGATCTCGATATGCTTCAACTTGTCATGGAATACTGGATTCTTTGACAACTTTACACAACGCTGGTTGTCACAGTATATACAAGTAGCATCTAACTTGATATCAAATAAATCAGATAGTAGCTTCCTTAGCCATACTGCCTCACAACTATTTGAATAGGCTCCGACATATTCTGTTTCAGCTGTACTTAGTGTCACATAGGATTTCTTCCTGCTAAACCACGACATCACACATGATCCCATTTTGAAGCAACACCTTGAAGTGCTCTTCCTATCGATGGCACTGCCTGCCCAATATGAATCAACATAACCCTCCAGGTTAATCCTTTGATCAGTCTTATACTTGAGCCCATAATCAAATGTACCCTTTAGGTACCTCATAATGTGCTTTGCAACAGTCAAGTGAACATGTCTCGGATTTGTTAGATATTGGCTCAAGGTGTTCACAACAAAGCAAATATATGGTCTCATGTTTGTCAGATACATCAAGGACCCAATCATCTGACGATATGTCATGGCATCAACTGTCTCTGATGAAGCATCACTCAATAGCTTCAAGTTTGATGCCATAGGTGTGGTTAATTCCTTGCAGTCCATCATCCCAAATCTCTTCAAGATCTCTACTACATACTTCCCTTGTCCAAGGAAGATTCCATCTATAGTCTACCACACCTCCATACCTAGAAAATAATGCATCATACCTAATTCCTTCATTTCGAACTTGGAAGCAAGCTTTCTCTTCATATCAGCAATCAACCCATCCATACCTATCACAATCAGATCATCTACATATAGTAGGATCATCACTGGGTTTCCATCTTCAACCTTGTAGTAAAGGTTGGAATCTGCTTTACTCTTGGTAAAGCCCAAACTAGATAGAAAGTTGTCAATTCTATCGTACCATGTCCTGGGTTCCTATTTTAAACCGTACAGGGATTTCTTCAATTTGCACACATGAGACTCCCAGTCATGTGTCTCAAAACCAGGTGGCTGCTCCACATACACTTCCTATTCCACTACACCATTCAAGAAAGCAGTCTTGACAACCATTTGGTGTAGCTTTCATTTCATCACTGTAGCCAGAGAAAGTACCTATCTAACGGAAGTGTATTTGGATATAGGTGCAAAGGTTTCTTCATAGTCTATTCCTTTTTTCTGTGAGAAACCGCGAGCAACAAATCTTGCTTTATATTTCTCTATGATACTGTCTGCAGTATGCTTGACCTTGTATATCCATTTTGAAGTTACAACTGACTTCCCTTCTGGTCTTGGGACAACATCTCAAACATCATTCTTCATGATCGATTGATACTCTTCGATCATAGCATCCTTCCATTCTTTCCGTTCTGCCGCTTCTTCATAATTGGAAGGTTCTTTATTAATGAAATCACATAGTAATTCCACATAACTAGAATAGGACCTAGGCCTCTTTCTTTCTCTGAGATTCTCTTCTAGAACCCCATATCTTTCTGTACCTTGGATAATCTCTTGTACCCAAGCAGGTTTCCTCTTGTGAGGATTATTCTCCTATGGTGGATCTACATGTCTTTGTGGTTCTTCAAATTCTCGATCTTCTTCTTGAGTTTCTTCGTTCATGATTGTATCATGAATTCTGGGAGCCTCTACTTCTTCAAGTTCTTCAGTAGGTTTCTTTATGGATTTGATGTAGGCTGAATCTTCGTCAAATGTTATATCCCTACTGATGTCAATCTTCTTGAACCCTGGGAAGTATATTCCGTAATCCTTTGAGCTTTCAGAGTATCCCACAAATATACCCTTCTTTCCTAAAGGATCTAATTTTGTCCTCTTCTCTTCTGGAATGTGTATGTACATTGGACACCTGAAAATTCTTAGATGGCTGACTTCTGGTTTCTTGCCGAAGAAGACTTTTTCAGGAGTCTTGTTCTCGAGTACTCTGTGTGGAGTATGGTTCTATACATACAACGTTGTTCTGGATGCTTCTGCCCAAAGATGCATAGGAATATCTTGATCATGAAGCATAGCTCTTGCAGCTTCCATGATAGTTCTATTATTCCTTTATGCAATCCCATTCTGTTGTGGATTACAAGGGGTGGACAACTCCCTCTTAATCCGTGAGTCTTTACATAGTTCCTTGAACTCATTCGAATTGAATTCTCTACCATTGTCTAATAAAAAATTCGTGATCTTCTTTTCAGTGTGGTTCTTGATCAAATCCTTGAATTCCTTGAACTTGCTAAATACTTCATCTTTGTTCTTCATGAAGTAAATCCATGTCTTCCTAGAAAAGTCATCAATAAAAGAAACATAGTACACATACCCGCTTAGTGAACTTGATGACATTGGTCCGCATACATAAAAGTGGACGATTTACAAGATTCCTTTTGCTTTTCTTTCGCTACTTGGAAATGTCCTCTTTGTGTTCTTTTCTTTCACACATCCTTTGTAGACCCCTTCATGTTTTTCTTGAATTTATGGAAGACCTTCAACAGCTTTTCTTGCAAGTGGTAGTGCTCTATAATGCACATGTGCAGCCTTCTATGCCAAAGTTCATTTGGTTCTATTGAGTCATGAACCAAAGCTTGTTCTAGTTGGCCCTTCAACTTTTATAGACCTCCTTCTTGTTCCCCAATCACTATTCCATCATCAAAATTATTTCCCTTTGGCCACATAAGAACTTGGCCATCTACGAAAGCAACCCTCATTCCTTTTGCATCCATTGCAGATATGAAGAGGAGGTTCTTCTTTAGTCCTGGAACAAATAATACATTCTTCATCTTCAAAGACTTTCCAGAGTCTAGTTTATAGGAGGATTAACCACTACCTTTTATTGGATACTGGTAGTCATCCCCAAGGTTCACCTTGTGAGGTGACTCATGTTCGGATAGCTTCACAAATGATTCTTTGAATCCTGTCATGTGCTTGGAAGCACCACTGTCTATGAGCCAATCATTGCTTCCATATGAAATAGTTCTCGTGAGAGAAAAGATCAGCACATATTCTTCCTCACTTGAAGAATCATCACTTTCTTGTCTGATTCTCTTTGTGGAAGGTTCATCATCCTCTGCAGCATGAGCATGATGTCTTCTCTTGTTTCCCTTCTTCTTTAAGTTCCTTTTGTTAGAGCAGAATTTGGATATGTGACCTTTCTCATCACATGTGTAACATCTAATAGTAGACAGATCTCTTCTAGAGTGTGAGATCTTACCTTTGGAGTGATGATGGTGCCTTTTGTTTTTCTTGGAGTGAACTGTAAGAGCTTGATCTTCACTTCCCATCTTCTCTTCTTGAGCTGCTATCCGAGCCTCTTCTTGAGAGCATTCTTCCCATAGTCTATTGAACTTGACTAACTTCTTTCTGGCACAGATCCCTTGAATGAAAGAATCCCGTGATCTAGGGAGACCATTCAAGGTGGTCATCACAATCTCTACATTTTCCACTTCTTCATCTACTGCTTCTAGTTGTTCCTTGATCTGAGATACCCTTGTAAAGTAAGACTAAATAGTCTCAACATTCTCGATCTTTACATTCTTCAATTGGTTTCTCAAAGTCATCTTCTTGTTTATGTTCTTCCCTTCAAACAATTTGGTTAGGGCATCAAACATAGCTTTAGGTGTCTTGAGGGAGGACACCTGTGGTATGAGGTGATCCTTGGTGGAATCAACAATTATTCTATTTTCCATAACCAACTTCTTCTTATGTAAGTTCTTAGCCTCATCTCCCTCTGGAACTGGAACCTCCTCATTGATATAGGAGTCCAACTCATTTTCTTCCAGAACCAGGGAGATCCTATACTTCTAGGCTCAGAAGTTGTCAGCTCCCTCAATATTTTCATCAAGCTTGGTATGATGAGACATCCTAACTGAGAACCTCAAATGAAATGCAAAATATTTAGATCTTACTAGGTCAAGATGTCAAATTTGAATTTGGAGCTGAAATCCTGCAGTGTTGGTTCAGTAGCAAATTAGGGTTTTGATTTTCCAGAGTTCTATCCAACCAAATTCTTTGAATTTGATCCCTAACTTCAATTTTGGGGAGGAGATCAATCCAGGCTTGGGCTCATTGAAAAATTCCTCTTCTGTGAAAATCCCTAACTTTCGGCAGTAGTGTCGGGTCCAAAACTGAAAAACTTTGGAATCGGATTATGCTTCGATAGAAAGATGCGCCCTAAGGAGGAGAGTTAATCCAACCTTATTTTGCTGAAAATATATGGAGGAAGATCCACTAAGTAGGAATCCCTAGTTCCCGCAGCTGCACAGTGTCTTCTTCTCAAGTTAGCTCTGATACCATGTTAGAATTTCATCATTAAGCTAGCAATACATTAGGATCTTTAATTGAGAGAATAGCAAGCACAACAATCAAACACAACAAACAATGAACACAGTGTTTATCCTCGGGGAAACCATAAATGGTGAAAACCTTGCAACTTCCTCAGAGATAGAATTAGCACCAAAATTAGAACCCAAAATAGTAAGTGATCTGCCGACAGTAGTAACCTTCTTTCTATCTAGCCCCAGTGTCTTCTCCTTCCTCAACTATGCGCTACACTTGAGTGTGTATGAGATGTGTGATAAATAAAGAGGCTAGCTCTCTATTTATACTAATTCCTGACTTGAATAAACCCTACTAGGGCTGACCTCACTAGGAGAGTCTAATAACCCTAGTGCCCCGGAACTATGGGGACTTTAACCCTTAGCCAATAGGAGGGTTACCCACAATGACTTGACATGACTTCTTTATATTATAGAACTTCCCTATAGGAACATCGGGGTATGAAATAACTCAAGTACATCCCGGAATAGACATCGGGTTACAATATATAAGAAACATAAGTGAAATACATTTCAAAGTTACATATACATCAACACTTTCGAGGTGATCATGGGGCGTCCCAACGTTCTTTTTCGGGAGAGATCTTCCTTTGATCAAACGTGTTTTTATTGAACCCTAGAGGGAGAGAAGGTTCTACCATGGATGTTTCAATTTATGATATAATTGTATCTACGGGGTTTCCAAAGACAGCTTTGACCTAGGCCGGATCAACAAAGTCAACGAAATTCAGATCTCCTACTAGTGAAAAAGTTGTGTTATTTGGATTCAAAACTGTGGAGGGTTAGAGGTTTCTAATGGCTGATCTTCTTGAACTTCCTCAAGGATGGGGTCCTTAGGAGATCCTATCAAGGTTCCTTCTCCTTCTATGGCTTCCCTGGTAATATCTCCTGAGAGGGTCTTCTTAGGTTTCTGGGTAGAACTACCTCCAACTGGTGTCTTTTGATACCATTCTGGTGAGTTAGTAGTTGGGGAATTATGTCCGCTATGAAAGTTAGTATGGATTTCAATAAGTTTTCCCATCTTAACAAATATACCCTGAGGATCTCTAACTCTGCTCATGAAAAACTCAAACTAAAGAAACTATGCTACTACTAATGCTAGATTTGGGGGCGCATGTTATAACAGATGCGTAGGTTCTTACCTCTAGTCTTACCACTCCCCTACCACCAGCCTATTACTAAACTTTATAAAGAATTCTATTCTACCTTACAGAACAACTCCACGGAAACGACGCGAAAATTTTTGGGTGTTTATCATCTTGATTAATTCACCTAATAATTAATTATTGACTGGGGTTGGTAGGCATAGAGTTGACACAAAATATATGTGAAGGTAGAGGATTTCCTATGGTGTCGTGGAAATATCTTAACAAACAAAAGATCGAAATATCTTTCAAAATGAAAAACCAGGTCAAACTCCTAAGAATTCAACTATTAAGGTAATTGAACCGAAACATAATATTAGATTAAAGTATAAAAAATACACCATTCTACTTTATAAACAATTACTAAAGAACTACCCTTTCTAGTATAATTTATTGAACAATTTCAAAAACTAATTACACAAAGAAGATGCATATTGGAAACATAATTCAATAACTAGATTGATATTTTATTTTATAAACAAATAACTTAATATTAAACAAGGATATTATTGAAAACTAACTTTAACTAGATTGATAATTTATTTTATAAAGAAATAACTTAAGATTGAAAAAGCATATTATCGACAACTAACTTTTCAAACGAGAAACTAGGATGCAAGGAAGACCTAACTTAAAAATAAGTAGAAAACTTAATAAAAATAGCTTTAAGTTCTATTCTACAAGGTACCAATATACTTTATTAAAGATAACACACCTAATACTAAGTTTTACATGCAACGGATGAATCAATCCTGTTAGGGTACACAGGGTACTCCCAAAGGACCGAACACCAAGAATAGCCGCTTCACACAAACAGATCACAGATCAATACACCAATGTTTGTCACGTG
>LPNX010966488.1:168407-202672 GCA_001517045.1 Pseudotsuga menziesii
AACACCGCTGTAGTCATTTGTGTCCATTGGATCTCCAAGCCCCCACTTTTTATTTAAGCAAAGTCCTATGCTTCAGGAGTGTCTCAAGAACTCATAAATTCCCTCCATCTCATAGGATTTCCACTTTCCCATCTCCAATAACTTTAGATATATCATAGAACCTTCCCTTTTGTGTTCATATTTTATACAAACAACTCTTTGGAATTATATTGCAACGAATTGTGAGAACAACCTTGTGCACACCAGAATGCTTTTGAGCATGGTTAAGAGTTCACATATGCCATTGTCGATTGTTTGAATTCCATAAGTCTTTCAAAAAACAAGGCCTCTCTGAGCTAACCTTTTGTCTCTAGGATGCTCCAAGAATAATATGAGGCCGTGCTACTCCCTCATATCACCAATATCTAGCCCCTTTGGTGCTAGAACCATCATGCATGAACCAAGGTGTAGTAGTCTCTAGGCATGATGAATAAGTATACAATTATACGAGCCATGAAAATGACTAATATCGCTTGCCTTTCTTTTGGAGTTTCGGTACATGGACATTCTGATCCATTTCCCAATCTATATACAGTGTACACACCCATGTTCTGGCTATCTACCCTAGTAACTTGTTCCACTTTACCTGGTTTGCAACAGGTCGGTTCACTGTTTTCCCTTTGACTTGGGGTTTCTAGTGAAAACAATTGCTCTATAGATGTTTCCCCTTGAACTGGGTGTGCAGAAGGTGTGTTTTGGTATATTTCTTTTCTAACCCTGGTATGGTTAATGCCAAACTCCCTGATGTATTGATTGAGTGTGGATTTGTTGAACTCTTTGATTTTGCCAATTGAGTGCTGGTTAGTTTTGAGTTGATCAAATACCTACTGTGTAACTTTCCCTTTTTATGAATTGTATAACTTTCCACTTCACTTGTAATACATATTTTTAATAATAACTATGTAATTGAAGTGGCCTTTCATTTCAAATAATGTGATATATTTTTAATAATAACTATGTAATTGAAGTGGCCTTTCGTTTCATTTTATGATGCTTGAGCATCGGTTGACCGATGTTCTCTGTGTTTTTAAAAAAATACAATTCGACACCCCAGCTGGATTCAAAGGGTCCAATACAAAAATCAAGCAATGTAAAACAATGTGCCGTCGATGTTCAAAGAGATTGATACTCTATAAGTAATTCAAAGAAATAGATTTAATCTCTTCAATATTCAATACATACTTAAATTGATTCAAAACTGGAAACCTCTTAATAGGAGAGATTCATTCATCCAAATCCAAAATCCAAATTTGTTAGTTGTTCAAATACAACAATGAATATATAAACACCATTCATTTCAAATGTGTCAACTAATCAGCAAATGTTTATTGCAAAGTAAAGAGAATTTAATAAAATTAAAGTCAATCCTTTGGTCTTTATAAACTGTATTACTTATATTATACTAAAAGCTTAGGGGTATAAAAATAAGGAGCTCCCCTGCTTAATTGCAAAGGCAGCTTGACAAATTGTAAAAAGAATTCCTCCGGAAAGAGCATCTCATTCTCTTACATCTTCATCTACTTCCATTGCTTCCTTCACATCAATTGTAAATTCATATTCTTGATCGCACCCAAGATATGAATCACACATGAAATATAATTTATATTTCTTTTCTCCAAGCTCTGATGGTGCAGTGAAATCAAGCTTAACCTTAGATTTTCTCTGAAGTGATACTCTCTTAATAGCCAGCAACTGACTGCTACTTAGATCCCCAACAACTAGCCACCAACCTTCTTCTTTTGGTTTGGGATACCTGGGTGCATCAACTGGACCTAATTCCTGTCTTCCTTCTAGATCTCTTTCAAGAGTAACTTGCAATGTAACATTTTCCCCGGCACTCACATCATCACTCTCTAATATATCATATGCTAGATCAATGTTTGGAAAGCGGTTACAAAAACGAGCAATGTCCAACAACTGTGCATCTGACATCTGCAATAAATCACGTCTTTCGTCATCCTCCATCTCAACTAAATCAAAAACCGTCTCAATGCTTTTACCTGGATTTTCCTGGCACTTTTTGGCAAGTTCCTTCGTAAAATGTGGAAGCTGCAACAAGACAGAATCACGCTCCCAAAGACCCTGGGTAACCATCTGGGTCAATACCATTGCTGCAAGAGCTGGGTTCAACCAACCATTACTAGAAATAACATCCACCATTGCCTGAAGAATCCGAATCGAAGAGAGGAGGACCTCTCGCTGGTCAAGTGCTAGGTTCCCAGCAATAACATGCCTAGAGAAGTAAGCTTGCAACAATGCATTTGCCTTTACATGGGGATCAGTATATTTTGGTTTATCAACAGAAAATATTTGATGATTTATTAATTTTCTTATAGTTTCTTCTTCACCTAGTCGTATCGGGAGTTGTGAATACTCTGAAGCAGAAGCAAGAATTTCAAGGAGCCCCTTCAGCTTTGTCTTTGCAGTCAAGGATGAGCTAAAGAGCTCGATGGTGGTGTAGCTGATATAATAATACGAAGCTATCATGCCAAGGTTTAAAGTTGAAAGATACATGTCATCTTCTGTGGCCACACACTTGCTTGACTCCAAATCAGTCAATGTGCTCTCTACAAGCTCAGAAAGGTGATCTGACAAGTGTCTATGAATGACGCCCTGAAGATTATAATAATTTGGATTCTGAGTGAGCCTACGATAGAGAAACGTCCAAGTGAGGTAATCCATAGCATCTTGCTTACTTTCAATGGTACCTACAACCATTTCAGCATTCACATGGTCATGGAGAAAGTGATCAAGATGACTCTCCACTAGGAATGGCTCATATAAGAATTTCTTGTAGTATTCTTTGCGAGGTGCATGGCACAAAATCACACATTTCCCAGCATTATCAAGCAAAGGCCTACTGGCACGGCCCATCATTTGTAAAAGGTCAGTAATAGGATAGTCAGTATGAGCATTCTCACTCCCATCATAATACTGTGTCCCCATAACAACAACCAAATGTGCAGACAAAAACAACCCCCAACACATTGAACTGCTTGCAACACACACCTGAATTGCCCCTGCACTAAACAACTGAGTTACCAATCTTCTTTGGTACATTGAAGAAATTGGGATCTTTCCCCACCATCTGCATTTGAGTATGTGACCAGATCAAGAGCAATAATCCGTGCATGTTTCCGTGTTGCAACAAACACTAGAGCTGGTTTTCCTTCCTTTGCATGTTGAACTATTGATGTGTAAGTTGGCTTGGTCATTGCCTGCATTCCAGCCTCAAAGTTTGCTATATCAATCCCTTGAATGTGGATCTCAATTGGTACAGGACGCACACCAGGTGGAAAATTGAAAAGCCCATGTGCAGTAGCACCAATCCACTCTCCAAGATCTTTAGCATTTGCAAGTGAAGTGGAAAGCGCAATAACTTTCCCTTTCACTCTGCTCAATCAGCTAGTTAAAAGTTGATTGCATAGTTAAATTATTTTGATTTCATGGTTTTGCAATATTCTGGTTTTATAACATGTCAGGGACTAATCTTATTGTGGCCCAGGTTTTTTATATGATCTTCAATTATGGTTGTTGGTTTAATGCTTGACCTTGTGGAGAGAGAACCGGTTGTCTTCACCAGATCGGAGGTCAGAAAAGTTCAATTGAAAATTGTTTGTTATTACCAGCTCAAGAGCATGGTTTTGTAGTGGATCTAGAGTTTTCTTAGAAAGTCAATCCTCTAATGCACCCTGAATTTGATTGCCACGCAGGTTCGCACTGTAAACGATGATATGCCATTGGCACAAATCGCTGTAGCTTTTAAGGGAGCTTCATGGACAGATCCAGATTCTATTGCGTTGATGGTTTTGCAAACATTGCTGGGGACATGGAACAAGAATGCTGGGGAAGGTGCAAACATGGGGTGAGCTTGATATTTGCTATGCTATTATGAGTGATAATTACAATGGATGATTGAACTGTGTATTCTTGCTTTTGAAGTTTGTATACAAATAAATTTTCAATACTTTGATAATAGGTCGGAACTTGCACAAAAGGTTGAAACAGATGATCTAGCAAACCATATAATGTCTTTCAACACAAATTACAAGGATACAGGTCTTTTTGGTGTTCATGTTGTAGTCAAGGTGAGACTTCTAAGTTTTATTCTGCATTTTATTCTTATGAGACTGCAAAAGTACTGGGAGATTAGAAGGGTGAAATAGTTGAAGGTTATTCAAATTTTACAATGTATGAATCACATTCCACTAAACATATTCCTGATGTTTATCAAATTTGTGTCTCAAGCATTATTCTTTTATGAAGCATATAAACATTTCAGCCTCATTGTATGCTTGAATGACAAAGTACTTGCAGAGGTCTTTTGTATGTTGATAATTTGATACCTGCTGATTAAGGTTAGAACTTAGCATGGATGCTATTTTCTTATTATAAATAGTATTCAAGGTTGCCAGGGTTTGTGGCTACGAGAGCATGTGCAGGTACAGGGATGATGTATTCGAAATCTGGTATGGGTTGCATGACATGTATCTATATGCATATATACGTTCGTATATTATTATATCAAAAAGAGACATGAGAGAGTATATAAGAGTAAAGTTTTATTTCATGAAGTGACAAGGTAGACTCTTACTAGCACAAAACATTAGGGGAAAGAAGGTAATTTTAACAATATTTATATAATTATTGAAATCATTTTATTATTAATGGTTTTAATTTTATTCCATCTTTGGGTAAATAAACAAATATTGGGCTTTGTATCCGAATCTCCAAGCGTTTAAGTCAAACTGTGCACCCAAGTGTACAGTGTAAGTCTGCCAATGGAGTCCATAGTTAAACTTGTGTGCTCAATGTGTTGACAGATTCCTATATCAAACATGTAAAGCCCAAGCTCTTATCTAGTACACACAATTTTTGTAAAGGGTATATGGGGATTGATCCTCGAGCCTAACCACCAAGCAAACTATTCAAACAAAAATACAAATATGTCACCGATATCTCTCAATACCAAGTGCCATCAACAACATAAACTGAAGTGGGAAAGCATGCAAATGCCTTCAAATTTTACATTTGGATGAGCTCATAATCGTTAACAAAGGTTTCATCATAGTTTCACCATAAGGACTCCAGTTATTGATGAAAAAATAATTGATACAACCAAGGCAAAGCTATATGCAGATCTAGTCTACACATTATCAGTTCTGTAGCGTTGAGGTCTAATTATAGAAGTCAGAGATGGACATGATATCCATGGATAAAAATCTACATTGTGACTCTTGTGAATCACTAGTTTTGTACAATAAAACCTTTAATTTTGGTGTTCTTACCTTCTTTGGCGAGAGTGGGATTCGATCTAGGCTCTCATTTCAGAAAAGAAATATTTTGTAGAAAAACAAAATACTTGCAGAGTTTGGAGTTCCCGTTGATGAGCTTCCTAGTGGGGTTATTACAATGCATGATGTTATGTTTTCTTACATGCTTATATATATATATATATATATTAAACAGTCACAAGCATCGCTTAAGCGACGGTTCCATAGCTGTCTCTTTTCCGACGGTTAGCCTTAAAATCCGTCCCTTATTTGACGGGGTTTTCTGTCGCTCTTTCGACGCTTATGGTATTATCCGTCGCTTATCCGATGGCAGGAATGAGATTTTCTTAAAGAAATTTCACTACCGTCGAAGAAAAGCTGTCGCTTAACCGACGCTTATTTTTTTAACCGACGGTTACTTAGGTGTCGCTTAACCGACGGTTAATCAGGTGTCGAAAAACTAATGACAAGTTTCCGACGCTTAAAAAAAAATCAAAGTGTCGTACATGCGACAGGGAAGTGTCGAAAATCCGACATGACGGCCGTTGGATTTTTGGTCAAAATGTAGTAGTGCCTTTCAGCCATTTCTTCTTATTCCTGTGGTGTGGGGGATGGCAATGCTTCAGTAAATGGAACAATTTGCAGAGTTAGGGCTGCATCCTCTCCTTGTTCTTCCTCAGAATCTGAATAAGGTAGGTTTAAGACATTCTCCTAGTGTGCTTCTACCCCCTGACCTTTCTCACCGAAATCCAAATTCCTTTTTTCCTTCTTGGTTTTGTAGGAGGAGGGAGGTTGTTTAGTTTTTGCAGCTGGGGAAATGGCCCTCCTCCTTCTTCTCCCACTGCTTAGAGTGTTGGATTTTTTAACATGAGACTTCCCTTTCTCCTCTGTCTGAAATCATGTCTCAAATCCATTCCAGAACAGAAAATAGGGCCAAGCAATGTTTCTTTTCTTCAATAACTCCTGGACCAATAGCTGGATAAGACCATGGTGGCACATCCTGCCAGCAATCTTATATGGTTGGGATTTCACTTGATGTGCCATCTTCCCTAGACTCTTGTGTAAATAAAAGAGTACATTAAGAGGGTTCTTACCTGTGAAGTGATTCATGAGTTTGAAATGATAGATCATTGCTCTATTGCATCTCCCTTCACAAGTCAAATAGACCACAATGGCTTTTAGCAGCTGTTGCCAATTCTCTTTCAGCCATGATGATGGCACAGCCTCCTTCCATGTTATTCTCCTATGCTCCGGCTTGAGATATGATCTGAATTCCACATCTTTGGGTATGGTGGTCTTGAACCACTTCTCTCCTTTGCAAGGGAGTTCAGTCACCTCTTAGATTAGTGCTTCATCTATGAGAAATTCCTCCCTTCTTATGACTTCTTTCGAACCATCAAATGATAGGGAAAAATCTTCAGCCACCTGCTGATGAAAACCCTATATTTTTTCACAGTATTTGTAGTAGCCTACCTCTTGGAACAGTCTGCAAACCTCTAGATGGGTCTCTAAGTAACTGACATCACCTAGCTGTTGTCTGAGAGCTGGTCCACTTTTCTTCATCCTGATGGGTGTATCTCCTGGGTACCTTTAAAAAATAGTTTTTCATACCTTCTATATAATGTGCTTTAGCAAGCTTCTCTCTCAGAGTCAGTTTTTTGGTGAAAAAATGCCAATTTCAAACATGAAATACAAGGGAGTCCCATGGCACTAATTATGAGGATTTTTTGTCATTTATGGAAGTTGAGGTCACCCAAATGATGACAGTAGCTCGATCCCTGAGACATCTTTTCCCAGATAACCGTACCCTACCTCAGCCATAGCATTCGGTGGTTATTTGATGACCCTTGGGACAGGTGGAGGGAAACTGAAGGTTAGCAGTCAGAACAATTTTGGCTACTTGCATAATGACCCTTTTCACTTATTTCACATGAAGTCACATAGCTCCAGATATTTTTGGTGGGTAATCATGCTCTAAAATGATCTTTTGTCTTACTGACAGGGTTGGATGTGACAGTTCCCAACCGTTTCCCTATTTTATCCTTTTCGATGGTTTAAGATCCTCCATGATTTTGTCAACTAGCCGCCGAAAAGATGGATTTTAGCGGCTAATTAAACGTTATCTTTCTTGCTTAAGCCACCAGAACCCCTACCCCATAGCTGTGGTGAATTTCTACTTTCAACAGATAGCGACTTTGAAAAAACCCTTTTTAACTGCCGAACAAACAACTAAAAACCCGTCGGTGATAGAAAGCTCTAAACACCAAGGATCGAAACTAAAAAACCTAAATGCTGCCATAGTGTCGGCGATTCAAACCACTAACATCGTGACGGTTAAGCATCGGAGGTCAAGAAGACTAACCACTAAAACATCAGAACCTCAAACCACTAATGCATCAGAACTTCAAACCACAAGACTCTTCGTAGTGTCAGTGACATAAAGGACAAGCCCTACGAAGCGTCGGCGTCATAGAGGACTAAACCTCCGACCGCTATCAAAAAATGTTTCGATGGCAATCAAAAAAATTTGTAATAAAACAAAAAAGAGGTAAAGGCCATGGTTCAGCGAAATTTGGTGGCTAATGAGATGTTCTGAGCCTCTCCTAAGTCACCGAATGTACCTTTCCCAGTGTTGCTTACCACTCGCTTTCGATGGTTTAAACCCCTTTTATCTCTCTTTCTAGTCTACCAAAAGCATCCCTTTTCGGTGGCTAATGAGTTTCTATAGTCTTTCCTAAGCCACCGAAATTGTTACTTTGACTCTGCTTGCTCAGACCACTTTTAGTGGTTTTCCTTTGGCCCACGTACAACTATTTAGCCACTGAAACACAGCTTTTCGTTGGCTAATGAGCTATGATAGTCCTCGCCTAAGCCATTGAAAGTTAAAAATTACAATTTTTTCAACCATAGCACAAGCAAAGACCTTCAATTTGTTAGTCTTGTTTAAATCTTTCATGACACGACTTGAATTCTTCATACTATCAAAATAAATTTATTTTGGGAGATAACATCTGGCTCCTCCTTGGGGATGGGAACCTCCCTGTTAGGTCCCAAGAACCCCAGACCAAAATTCCTTTCTTGAAAAAGAATAATTAAAGCTATCTTCTAGTGTTCCATTAGGCATGGAGTCATTTAACTTTTATAATTGATCCCTTGCAATCTTCCTGTAGCCTGCTTTTCTTATTCACGAAACAACTAAAAATGACCTAGATGCTCATATTAAGAGCTTATTTTCCTATCTACTCCTACTCCTAATTCTAATCAATAGAGTCTTCCTATCATGTGACATCATGCTTCCAATGAATCCAGGTCAAAAGCTGATCTACTGAACTTATCCTTGATCTTGACCTGAAAAATAAATGAAACCCTAGCATGCAGCAATGTAGTTTTGAAGGGTGACAGAACCAGCTATCATCTGACAAAAATATTTTGATATCTATGCTTCTCATAAGTTCCAAATAGTCAGCAATGGGGTCATAAAATCCAACAAGAAATACCTTTTTATGTTGTTGTTCCAACTTAATGAAATGTTGTTGTTGGCTACTTTCAGTTATCACTACGTTAACTGTAGATTGCTCAACGTCTGAGTGGGAAGGATGAGTTATACCCTACTGTTCTGGACTTTTCAGATCATCATCTTCCTCTTCATATCTGTTGCATTCTTCCTTTGTTTGCAAATCAGAAAACTGAGGGCTGCCTTTAGTATTTGCTGCAGATCCAAATTTGTTACATGTTGTTCCTTCAATCTGCTCATTATCTTTCGGGTTTCCAAAGGGGACAATTTGATCTTCTTGACACCCTAAGTCAACAGATGCATTTGGTACAAGGTCAAAAGCATCTATATTATGGTTAACATTCTGGAGATCATTAATATCTCTATCACAATGAGAAGTGTCCCCTATTGCAGCATACTCTTCATAGCTATCATTAACCACAACATGAATATGTCTCTGATCATCTCTTTGCTGAAAAGTAGAACTAAAATAAATTCTGGAAGTGGACAAATCCTCACAAAACTTAAAATCTGCTTCTGTATTTACCTTTTCATCCTCAGCATGCAACTTATATTCTTCACAACAATTATCAAATGCAAACTCATCTAAATAGTACCTTTTATAATGCTCAGTGAATGCTTTGTGAAAATACTTCAATGATGAAATACTGGAAGGAGGTAAAGAAAAATACCATTGACGTGCATCACCATATAATGAATACATGAACATATTCATACGAACATCTTCATGCTCCTGATCTAATAGATCCATGCATTTGTGAAACTTGAGGAGGTGTTCTGCAGGACTGTATTCTTCCTGCTCTTTGAAGACAAGTAGAAAATCTCCCCATTTAGACATATCAGGTACTGGATGTGGGAAACCAGGAATGAAAGAGAAGTCAAGAGGTGCAAACCTTCGAGCCAAAAGAGTAGCAAATGCTTTTCACATCTTTATATTATGGACTCACCACTGAATTCATCCTTCATGGAGTCGCTAGAGTTGAGATATTCACAAGAAACAGTGCTTGAAGATTCCTCAACCCTGATGTAGCTTCCTGTGCAGCACTGCTGGTCTTCCTTAGTGAAGCCCTAGCTCTTCTCAGAATCTCTTTTGGATCTGAAACAGGTGTTGCTGGAGGCCCTTTCGGGTTTTCTCTGGTACTTGGTCTTCTTGAAGCCACCTTATCTCAATGGATTTGCCATACAGATGATTACAACCATAATAGTGTCCAAGCTTTGTCTATTATCAAACCAAGGATCTGTGTCGTCTCCCAGGGAAGCTGAGCTTCTGTCTCCTCTCCCTGGCAACGGCGCCAATTTGTTATCACTCCAGGAAACTCCTATAGGTTGTATCTCAAGGATTCCTGGTAACTTTAAAAAAAATTAGGGTTTTCTGATATGGATCAAGTCAGGTGACCTATATACCTTCCACTCTCTAGACATGCATACAACTCACTCATTTACAAGGCTTTTAGTTACAATTGCTCAGAAATTGACAATAAGGTGCAGGGATGAATAACTCATCATGTTGGCAGACTTACATACAAAACATATGCATATAAATGGCTAAATCATGATAAGGATGGCACTTATAAATCAAATTGCACTAATAAACCAATAGGATCACAGCTATCAACTATTAATCAATCTGAAAATGTCCTAAATACACATTCAGGCATAGTTACAATAAAGAAAGAGATGATGGCATAACAGATCATAACAAAAGATCTTGTATTCATGAAGAGTAAAATGAGAAGCTGAAAGCATTATAGGCTTATAAATCCTCGAAGTTGAACCTTTATTATAAATTCGATCTTAGGATTTATAGCCCTTTTACAAAAATTACATATCCTAAAACTTCAATCTGTTTTTACAAAAATACTCAAAAGTGATAGTTTTTCCAAATTAGGGTTTCAAACCCTACCTAACTATTTGTCTAACCATGATGAATATTTAGTTCACTGACTGAACATTAAATAACTGAAGTAGTTGTTGATGATCACTACTGTTGGTCCACTGTCAGCTAACCCACTGATTTCTCCTTAACAATTAGGGTTGATGACTTTATGGCGTTGTTTTGTCATAATAGATCTAAACAAACCCTTTCTGATACTTCTGTCGGCACCTTTTATCTTTAACTTACATCCTTGATCCATCTGCAGTTGCCAAAATTCAGTTCTATCTGTCAAAAACTCGCTTTTAAACCTCTATCCTCTTTCGGTGGTTAAGCAACCAGTCTATCGAAAGTTTTAACTGCCGAAAAGAGGAACTTTTGGCAGCTAACAGACTGCTCCAGTGCCTTCTTAACCACTGAAATCTCTGTTTCACAACATTTATCAGGATTCGCTCCAAAATGCCTTTCCAAGCTTGTTTCCTCAACCTTCTTCTTTAGAGGGCTTCATGTTTGGAGTGTTCCTTGGGCCCTGGCTCATTTCAGGAGGCTGGAGACTAATGGCTGCTTCAGCAAGGGTTTGCTTTTGTTTCTTTCAACTGTAGCCTTTGGAGCCTCACCATCCTGAGTAACCTGGTATTGTCCTTCAGGTACTTGGTGTTCAGCCTTTTCAAGAAAGTGTATCTCTCTCTCTCTTCTTTAAGTGGGACTTGTGCAATAGCTTGTTTATCCTAGTCAATGTTTCATTTCTCTTTAGTTCTCTTTCCAAGACCTCCATTTCATAAACCTGCCTTAGTAGCTGATTGATCTTTTGACTTCTAGGTTTGCTGAGGAAACCCTTTCAGTTGGTTCTTCTTGTTCCAGTGGTGTGGGGGATGGCAATTCTTCAGTAAATGGAACAAATTGTAGAACTAGGGTTGCATCCTCAGAATATGAATAAGGTAGGTTTAAGACATTCTCCTAGTGTGCTTCTGCCCCCTGACCTTTCTCACCGAAATCCAAATTCCTTTTTTCCTTCTTGGTTTTGGAGGAGGAGGGAGGTTGTTCAATTGTTGCAGCTGGGGAAATGGCCCTCTTCCTTCTTCTCCCACTCCTTGGAGTGCTGGATTTCTTGACATGAGACTTCCCTTTCTCCTCTGTCTAAAATCCTATCTCAAAGCCATTCCAGAATAGAAAATAGGGCCAAGCAATGTTTCTTTTCTTCAACAACTCCTGGACCAATAGCTGGATAATACCATGGTGGCATAGCCTACTAGCAATCCTAGATGGTTGGGCTTTCACTTGATGTGCCATCTTCCCTAGACTCCTGTGTAAATAAAAGGGCATATTAAGAGGGTTCTTACCTGTGAAGTGATTCATGAGTTTGAAATGATAGATCATTACTCTATTGTATCTCCCTTCACAGGTCAAATAGACCACAATGGATTTTAGCAGCTGCTACCAGTTCTCTTTCATCCATGATGATGGCATAGCCTCCTTCCATGTTATTCCCTATTCTCAAGCTTGAGATATGATCTGAATTCCAAATATTTGGGTATGGTTGTCTTGAACCACTTATCTCCTATGCGAGGGAGTCCAATCACCTCTAAGATTAGTGCTTCATCTATGAGAAATTCCTACCTTCCTATGACTGTTTTCAAACCATCAAATGATAGGGCAAAATATTTAGCCACCTGCTGATGAAAACCCTGTATTTTTTCATAGTATTTGTAGCAGCCTACCTCCTAGAATAGTCTGCAAACCTCTAGATAGGCATCTAAGTAACTAACATCACCTAGCTCCTATCTGAGAGATGGTCCACCTTTCTTGATCCTGATGGGTGTATCTCCTGGGTACCTGCAAAAAATAGTTTTCCAGACCTTCTATACAATGTGCTTTAGCAGGATTCTCTCTTAGAGTTAGTTTTTTGATGAAAAAATGCCAATTTCGAACATGAAATACGAGGGAGTCCCATGGCACTGATTATGAGGATTTTCTGTCATTTATGGAAGCTGAGGTCACCCAAATGATGACAGCAGCTCGATCCCTGAGATATCTTTTCCTATATAACCGTACCCTACCTCAACCATAGCATTTGGTGGTTATTTGATGACCATTGGGACAGGTGGAGGGAAACTGAAGGTTGGCAGTCAGATCAGTTTTGGCTACTTGCATAACGACCCTTTTCACTCATTTCACATGTAGTCACATGGCTCCAGATATTTTTGGTGGGTAATCATGCTCTAAAATGATATTTTGTCTTGCTGATGGGGTTGGATGTGACAGTTTCCAACCGTTTCCCTATTTTGGCCTTTTCGGTGGTTTAAGATCCTCCATGATTTTGTCAACTAGCTGCCGAAAAGATGGATTTTGGTGGCTAATTAAACATTATCTTTCTTGCCTAAGCTGCCAGAACGCCTACCTATCTCCATGGTGAATTTCTGCTTTCGACAAATAGCGACTTTGAAAAAACCCTTTTTAACTGTCGAGCAAACAAGTAAAAACCCGTCGACAATTGAAAGCTCTAAACACTAAGGATCGAAACTTTAAACCTGAACGTTGTCATAGTGTCGGAGATTCAAACCACTAACGTCACAACGGTTAAGCATCGAAGGTTGGGAAGACTAACCACTAAAACATCAAAACCTCAAACCACTAATTCGTTGGAACTTCAAACCACAAGACTCTTCGTAGTGTCGGCGACATAAAGGACAAGCCATCCGAAGCGTCGGCGACGTAGAGGACTAAACCTCTGACCGCTGTCAAAAAATGTTCCGATGGTAGTTAAAATATTTGGCAATAAAACAAAAAAGAGGTAAAGGCCATGGTTCAGCAAAATTGGGTGGCTAATGAGATGTTTTGAGCCTCACCTAAGCCACCGAATGTACCTTTCCCGGTGCTGCTTGCCACTCGCTTTCAGTGGTTTAAACCCCTTTTATCTCTCTTTCTAGTCTATCGAAAGCACCCCTTTTCGATGGCTAATGAGTTTCTGTAGTCTCGCCTAAGCCACCGAAAGTGTTACTTTGACTCTGCTTGCTCAGACCACTTTCAGTGGTTTTCCTTTGGCCTGCGTTCAACTGTTTAGCCCCCGAAACATAGCTTTTCGGTGGCTAATGAGCTATGATAGTCCTCACCTAAGCCACCGAAAGATAAAACTTCCAATTTTTTCAACCATAGCACAAACAGAGACCTTCAATTTGTTAGTCATATTTAAAGAAGGCTTCTCTCTCAGAGTAGGTTTTTTGGTGAAAAAATGCCAATTTCGAACATGGAATACGAGGGAGTCCCATGGCACTGATTATGAGGATTTTTTGTCCTTTATGGTCACCCAAATGATGACAGTAGCTCAATCCCTGAGATATCTTTTCCCATATAACCTTACCCTACCTCAACCATATCATTCGGTAGTTATTTGATGACCCTTGGGAACGGTAGAGGGAAACTGAAGATTGGCGGTGAAATCAGTTTTGGCTACTTGCATAACGACCCTTTTCACTTATTTCACACACAATCACATGTAGTCACACAGCTCCAAATCTTTTTAGTGGGTAATCATGCTCTAAAATGATCTTTTGTCTTGCTGACGGGGTTGGATGTGATAGTTCCCAACCGTTTCCCTATTTTGGCCTTTTCGGTGGTTTAAGATCCTCCACGATTTTGTCAACTACCGCCAAAAAGTTGGCTTTTGGAGGCTAATTAAACATTATCTTTCTTTCCTAAGGGGTCAGAACCCCTACCCGGTTGCCATGGTGAATTTTTGCTTTCGGCATATAGCGACTTTGAAAAAACCCTTTTTAACTGCCGAACAAACAACTAAAAACCCATCGATGATCGGAAGCTCTAAACACTAAGGATCGAAACTTTAAACCTGAACGTTTTCGTAGTGTCGGCGATTCAAACCACTAACGTCGTGATGGTTAAGCATCGGAGGTCGGGAAGACTAACCACTAAAACATCGAAACCTCAAACCACTAATGCGTTGGAACTTCAAACCACAAGACTCTTCGTAGTGTCAGTGACATAAAGGACAAGCCCTCTAAAGCATCGATGTCGTAGAGGAATAAACCTCCGACCGTTGTCAAAAAATGTTCCGATGGCAGTCAAAATATTGGAAATAAAACAAAAAAGAGGTAAAGGCCATGGTTCGGTGAAATTCGGTGGCTAATGAGATGTTTTGAGCCTCTCCTAAGCCACTGAATGTACCTTTCCTGGTGCTGCTTGCCACTCGCTTTCGGCGATTTAAACCCCTTTTATCTCTCTTTCTAGTCTACTGAAAGCGCTCCTTTTCAGTGGCTAATGAGTTTCTGTAGTCTCACCTAAGCCACCGAAAGTGTTACTTTGACTCTGCTTGCTTAGACCACTTTCGATGGTTTTCCTTTGGCCCACGTTCAACTGTTTAGATGCCGAAACATAGCTTTTCGGAGGCTAATGAGCTATGATAGTCCTCGCCTAAGCCACCGAAAGCTAAAACTTCCATTTTTTCAACCATAGCACAAACAAAGACCTTCAATTTGTTAGTCATTTTTAAATCGTTCATGACATGACTCGAATTCTTCATACTATCAAAATAAATTTATTTTGGGATGTCACATGCCCCAATTTTGCAAAATAATATTATCTTATTTTGATTTTATTCCAAGACATTATGTTAAATTTAATGCTAAGTTGTAACTGATGACTCAGCAGAGTCAAGGATGTGGAATGTAATTTTGAATATTTTAATTTTAAATAAATAAAAGTGGAGACAACAACTTGGGAGAGCTATTAAAAAGAGTGTTACAGGTCAAGTTGGTGGAGGAGACTAGGTGGAGAGAAAATAAACAAGTGGCAGCATCCTCAAACACTTCCAATGTTGCAGGTGGAAACCTCCCTACATTTGGGGTCATGATCCCCCAAGAAAGTGGGATCAGATCAGGTGGCTCAATTAATGACCACTAACCCAAAAAGACCTAGGAAATTTTAATAAAAAAATCCCATTGAAGAGAGCTGAGGCTGCTCATTCCAGGACAAGAATCATTCAGGTGAATGCACTTCTAGGAATTCATTGGGAAGGGACTTTTTGTGGAAGGTGTTTGAGGGGTAAACTGCAGGAAGTGATCTAGTACATCTTTCCATACTGAAATATCTTGCTACAGAGTGCAGAGTTGGTACTGAGTCATTGGACTAGTACTTTGTTGTTTTCTCCACCTAGTTCCAGCCAAGGAGACTAGTAATAGGCTCGGGGGTCCTGAGAAGTCGTTGTTTGAGCACTCTCCAGGAGTTGGTAGGGAGGAATGGCCTCCCAACGTTGTTTTCATCCAACTTTAAAAACAGGTTCTACTATCTTTTAATTTCAGTGTTAAAGTTTATATCTGTGTATGAACAAATAATGAATGATTTATATGTTATGTAGTGAACTGTTAAGCTTGAAATCTCTTAGTTGTTTTAAATGGTGAATCTATTCTTTGATGAAAAATAATCCTACATGTGTTTTTCCCCATCTGGAATAAACCAAATCATACTCTAGCACAAGTAGTGTGTTTAAAATGAATGAAGTATGATAAGAATCTGAAATCAATAGAATACCTATGTTTTTCAGAGTATTGAAATCTTTTCTTTCAGTAGATAGTTTTTTTTCCAGAAAGAATATTAATATGTTTCGTAGGGTTATTGTTAGAACCAGAGTGTGTATTAAGAATATTAGAAAAAGAACAGAATCATATTATTTTACTAATAACAGTATATTCAAGTATGTAATTCATTCTTTTACACGGTATCTTCTTGTATAAACTATACATCTGCACTAAAAACAAAAGAAATAGAGATATCAATTAAATGCTTATTATTTATACGTAAGGAAGTAATTATGATTATGTTAATTTATAACCTTTCATAATAATAATAGCTATTTTACTTGCAACTATCTGAACTCTAAATAAGAACTTGATAACTCTTACAATATTCTTTTTTCTTAGTATTAATAACTAAAAGACAATAGTAACCTACGCATAAGGTATTATTAATAAGGAACTGTCCTTACACACTTACAGACAAATTAGATGTAAGGAGTATTGATAGGTATTAAAGTTCTTATTTCTTTCAACAAGCTTACAAAATAATCTTATCAAATAAACTAAACTAGTATATACTGTTCTCAGTCTTTAATAATAATGTATATATGTAAAAATAAACTTAAGAGAATACAGTATTTACAAACAATATTATTATTAATACAAATAATATTATTATTAACATAAACAACATTGTTTCCAAATCAAAAGAGATTCTCTTACAAACTGGAGTAATTGTTAAAAAGAAGGACAAATATTATTTCTACAAACCCTGACCTAAAATTCTTTAAGCCATAAAATAATTTTAAACTCTTATGGTAGTAATCAAATTTAATCAAATACCAGAACAGAAATCATTGTATTAAAAGTTAAATAGGGTAAAAACCCTAGCTCACGTTTCTGAGCAAAATCTATCTATATTCTTATATACATTAGTAACCTAGAATAAACCATAAGAATAGTTCTTCGTAACCATTAAAAGAACCAACTAAATTCACTTCACAGGAAATAAATACATTACTGAACAACTTATATGCTTATAAAAGAAACTGTGTCTTTTTCATTTTTACTAACAATATGTATCTATAAAAGTAAATGACAGGGTTGAAACCCTAATACATATATTATAATTACAAATGCCAGTATATCAAAGTTATAGACCAAATTAATTAGACTATGTAATTACTAAGCAAATGGGTTATTATAAATTACTCACAGTCCTTTAAAGACAAAACAATAGACTGTGTAATTATTATAACTAGAATAATTTATTTCAAAACGAGGGTTTTCACAGGTTAAACCCTAGTTCATAACTTTAAATAAAAACAAGCAAGAATTAAATTGTGACTGTAAGTATCAGTCTTAAAAACTATAATTATAAACCCTTACAGAGTAATTCAAAAGAGTATAAAACTTCATTTACAGTCAAGAAGGGTAAAACCCTGAAATTACATAAGAGTATAACATTAAACATCTGATAAACTAAACCAAGCCTGAAGACCGAACTGTCTTTACAAAAACTTTTAATTTAACCATTCTGAAAAGCCAAACATCAAACCAATTACATTTCTCAGTTAAACCGAGTCTACTCGTCGACTAGTGAGGTTTCGAAACTGGGTAAACCTACAAACAACCTATAAAATCAAACTATATAACTTATGGTGAGTCGAGGAAGGCTTCCCCAAAACCCTGGGTGATTCCATTGACCACCCTGTTACAAGTAGGGTGAAAACCCAACATATGGACCACGGGGCTTACCCGAACTAAGCCACGAGCCATGGCATTTGTTGGTTAACGGCTTACTTTCTCCACCATGAAAGTATACAGTGGCGAGCACCTACAAGTAGTGTAAAGAACACTGTCAGTTAACAAATACCTATTTAAACCATGGTAATAGCAAAGCACTTGCAGCGAAAAAAAATGAACTCTAAATTTATTATTTACCTATCAATGGAAATGACGAACAGCCTCGTCGAAGCACTGTCACCTACAGGCTTTGCAAAATGAAGACTCAAACAGCCTACAAGATAAAAACCTCACGCAACAGCAAGCCACGAGGGCGGCAAGAGAAACTGCAACAGACAGTGAGCCACGAGGACGACGAAGGGAAGATTACACAAACAACAATCCAAGGGTAACAATAATCTCCACAAGTTTACAGAGTGAGAACCCCAGCCACTGAGAATCGATTTTGAACCACACACCGGAGACAATACAGCATTGAACCAAGACTCAAGACAACTGGAGCAGAGGAGGACCGACGACCGCCATGAAATCCAAGCAGAGCAGCCTCAAGGGCTAGCGCAAACTACAGGGAATAAATGATAAGGGTTAGGGTTATGATAGTAATTATATCTCCCACGCTTGGTCAGGAGACGACCACGCGGTCACATAAATCAACCATGTAGTGGGTTGTTCCCTATAGTGCCGGCATAAAACAAAATCCAATTATTTAATTATTGGAACGAGGAGTAAACTATATCTTCAACCCAATAATTTTCCATGCAAATCGATAATAATATTCAGCTTATCATATGCTAGTGTAGTGATAGAATATCAACGTTATGGCTACGTTAACCTATCAAGGAATGTCACTTTTAAACCTTAGTTAAAGCCCAAAAATCATTCATGCATAATACTCATTCCACTATATAACCTTATGTTATTATATTATAATATCACAATTGTGATTTGGTTAGTAACATATCCTTTCTCTAAACATTGACCTTGTTTACATAGAGACCATATGTTATGGGAGAGCTCAAGCTTATAATTATAGTTCTCCTATGTAAAAATGTATAGTTAATCTCTTATAAAAGGATAATACAAGTTATATTTCTTATAAATGGCATAATGTAATAAGTTGGAGAATCATAAACTCCAATCTAAACATGTTTATAACCTTGATCTAGATATAGACTGAATGTCTATTAACAATTAGAGTATGCATGTTTATAAGTCACATAAGAACTAATAACTCAAATGATAGCAGAACTATGAAGTAGACAAAAACGTATTGTAAGAACACTTTTATGAAATTTTGTTACTTAGACCAAAGAGACGATACTTTGATGAATTTTGGTTGTGGTTCAACTTCGTTCTTATTTTCGATTCACCATGTCTAGTGGGTAGTAAAGGAGTTATAGAATTATACAAGGTAACTAGAATAGGAATGATCCTATTGAATCCAGAAATTACTAAAACCATAAGGTTCGACATGAAATTAAAGTATAGGAAAACCATGATCTCATGTAGGAAGGCATTATGGTTTTCAGTTTGCACAATTGAACTTATACTGTCCAAAGGTTAACAGGCTATAAGTCATCTCGTAGAAGCGAAATGTGGGACAGTCGTTACATAGATAAGATAATGTATTATTGTATAAATACTGACAAAACAATCATTATAACATTGCAATTTATATAGACTAAAGTAGAAGTACTTGTAACTGAGATTCTAATTCTTAGAGCTGCAAACATATTTTTTTTCTGTCGCTACTTACTTTTGAACTTTATTCCAAGAAAAATTGAAGGAATCCAAATGGTTTTACGTCACGGAAGCTGTTTAAAGTTTAGCAGCTTATTTACTAAGCTTTATAATTGCAAATGAAATACTGCTGGATACTTTAATAATTTTTAAAACGTGCTCATTCGATCATACCTGTAAACCTGTAAGAAGTAGTAATCTTCTGCGTTAGCAAAATTTCTAAGTAAGCCCGGATTCAAAAGTTAGATTCCACCTACTTCACATGAAAAGACTCATCAGTAAACTGAAGTAAAACAGCACGCAAGAAGACTTTATTCTTGTTACAAAAAAATGAACTGTTGAGTTAATTTAATTAAGATTTAGAGAAACTGATTACTTGACTGTTTCTTTTATTGCAAACCGTTAACTATTAGTAGACCGCAGGTTTTAGCATTTATTGTTATCTCAAAATTTTAATTTTTTGTGAAAATTTGGGGTTTTGACATGGGAGATAACAGTAATTCTTCTAGAATGAGAGCTTCTCCATCAACCAGACGCGTGGACAACAAGTAGTTTGCAGACTGTTCCAATGTCTTAATGCCTAGAATCTGTTATCAACAACGCACAGACTGGTTAGCGATTTGGACAGTAAGATGGATAGTGAGCTGGATATTCTCTACGTGTATCTAGTTGAACACATGTCTATTTATTAACTTGTCCAAACACTATATAACCTGCAAACAAATATACACATAAATTAATATATCAAATGCGCTTCAAACAATGTCAATTTTAATCAATAAAATCGTAAAATGATAATAATAAAAATTTTACATAAATCTTAAATTGATTCATACTAGGGGCTGAATAGTGAGCTGCAATACAGAAAATATGCATAAAGATGATAAAATATATGTTTAAACATGTAATTTAACTGCCAAAAATGATGACAAAGCTAGGATCAACAACGATCCTAGAAATATTTCCAATGCTCACTGAAGGTATTGGAGTTCTATCCGTACAACCAATGTGCGTGTTTCCTCTTGATTGAATCTTTTGTAAGAGGAGATTCCTAATAAAATCAATTATATCAAGGATTTCTTCTCTCCCTAGTCAGGCACCTAATTGTTTCCATTTTATAGTCTTGGAGAAGTTTACTCACACAATTCTATTCCAACACTCTAAAACCTAATCTTGTTGGTGCACCCTATAAATAAAATATTTCTAATTAATTTTAAGTTAATGTTTAATTTTAATGAGTCATGCTTACTCAAGGGATATGGTCATGCATGTAGTGATGTTATGAATCAACAAGAAAATTAAATATGCACACCTAAAAATGTTGCTAAGTACTTGTTTTCAAAATTAAACAATGGCATGCCACTAAATGAAATGCATAAAAATGATCTCTTTCTCTTCAAATGCCAGCAATATTTCCTATATGAAGCCTAGACTAGTTCCATTCATGGAAAAATCTAATGCAAGTTCTCTTTTAATTCAAATTGGAAGTTGAAAATGAATATGCAAAGATGCAAATAGTTTTGTATTTTCAAAATAAATAGATGAAAATGAAAAATGGAATCACTAACCTCTGAGAACATGTAGCAAGTAAAAAGAAACGCGCCAATCAAGACACTAAGAATCCATGACTCATGCACTAAGAGTAAAACAAAAAGTGGAAAAAATGACTAGAACAAAATTCCTTAAAAACTAATAAAAAGAGAGCTTCTAGGCACAATAAAAGAAATCAATAGACAATATAGAGACCCTATAAGACTCAAGGACACTCACAACTACAAATCACTCCAAACAAGATACAGGACAAAAATTGAAGTGTATGTGACTATTCAAAGAACAACAATGTATGTACATGACCTTCTAATGGACAACCCATGTATATACACGACTATAAACAATGTCACCCATGTATATATGGTAAATAGGTAAAAAAATAAAGTTTAAATCCAAATCACTCAAGGAAATTGCCAATTGATGAGTGTACAAGTAAAAGCGACATTAGGGTACTATTGACCCAAATTACAATGGAGGCTTTACCTCATGACTCTATGATGACCAAATACAATAGTAACATCTAGATAAAGGAATAAGACATCTCCCTTGGGGTACATCAGTAAAATACACTTAAAATATTCTGTAAAGTTACAATATGTCAACACTCCCACTTAAGGAGAAGGGTATTCTACTGACACCAACATCATCAATGAGAGAGAGAGAGAGAGAGAGTATGTTCAGCAGTATGAAGGTAATACATCTATACACCATAGGAATTTTTCAACAATCATAAAAAACTGGAACAATTACTAGAATATATTCAACATTGCTGAAGATACTCCAGCCCCCATGAGTGTCCAAGATTATGTGAACACTTACTGCGTTCCACGAAGTCGAAAAGTGGGAACATGCGTCCCTATTGTGCATATTACCAATTTCTCGCTACAGGTATTGGTAAGTACTATAGTGAGGGTTGAATGATTCTCATCTCTTCATCTTGTACTTGGAAATGGATGAGGGTTGTTGTAGAGTGCTTATAGGGGACTGTGTTTGACAGGTGCTCGAGAGTAATCCCCATCATGAAGAAACAACTCTCTAATTGCAAGAGAGGCTGCCACAAGAATTTTTGGTTTCAAGTGTACTAGTGGCCTTCATTTTTGAGAGAGCGGACCGAAATTACCCTGCAGTGCCACTTCCAACATTCTCTCCTCATTGGCCTAGAATGACCAGATGGGGAGAGATTTTCCTTCACTAGGGTGGTTGTGGCTCACTTCAAAGTGTCTATGATGAAGATTTCTACTTGTGGTGAGAGAGGAAGCTGCCAACACTAGAGCGATTTCCATATGTTGGTTTGGATTTTCAAGGTGATACTAATCTTGTCCTTCCTCTAGGAGGAGTATGGGGAGCACTAGGTATTTCAATTTTTAAAGTTTTTTCAATTTTTTTATGAATTTTATCATAAATATATATACATATGTATAAGGATTTATTTATCCCTTTTAATTTTTAAAATGCACATGTTGGGCCTGTCTGTCATGATGGGCATCCCAGGATGTACATACGACCAGTGGCTAGTGAACTCCAATGTTTTATGAGGGTGCTCGAGGGGAAGTTGGGTAGGCTTACCCAAAGAGTCTTGACCATACAAATTGAGCATATCCCTGTAGTAATGCAAGAATTCATTGTTGGAATTCCACCTACCTGGATACGCCTTATGGGAAGGGTAGCCAGGGAATTACTACTCTATATAGAAGCCATGGAGGCTACTGTAGCCAAAGAAGCTAAAAAGGATGGTGATGCTGATGATCAGGGTGAACAGAGTGGTTAGAGTGACCAGGATGGTCAAGACTAGATCTAGAGGCATTTTATGGATTACAATATAAATTTTGTATATTTTTGTATATTTACATAGTTATGACTGGATCTGAGGATCAAAAATTGACCTATCATATGGACATACTTTTACATATATATATATATATATATATATATATGGTTTATTTACATGTGTTCAAAATGTATCTGTTATGTATTTTTACAAAATGTGTGTTAAGTGCCAATCTAAGATATAGTTCGCATATGCATCAACTAATGAATTTTGAATTTGTGGAATATGATTGAATCAAATATAATAAAAATTTATTTCCAGTAATCTAACTTGCAAGAAATGACATAGCAAGATAGCGTTTCACACCTGATAAGCTCGATTGAGCTGGGAAACCACCAGTTGGGAATCAAGTCTGACTTCCAACTAAGTGATGCCACGTGACAAGGCATCCCACAAAAGCTCAATAATAGCCTTGTATTTAGCTACATTATTAGTAGCAGGACCCATGCACATGCCTCCAAAGGAGACTAGCTATCCTAATGGTGAGTAAATGACCCATGCAGCTGAAGCCATGTTGCAAGTGTGATGACTAGCGCAATCTACAAAACCTACGAACCACTCAGAAGACATCTGTAACAATCACCAGATGATATAAGAACACTAACCAGCTAACTATCGTACATAAAATTACATACAATAAAATTACAAGAAAAAGCACTAATCCTAGGCATAGTACTTCTTCAGGTAGAGCCCATTTCTAGGCTCAGGCAGCTGGTTTCCATCAAATTCAATCAATTCATATGCCCCATTTTTCAAGACTTTCAACACAACATAGGTTCCTAACCACATGAACTTGAAATTTCCTACCCCCAAGGGTTCTTTGCCCTGATCCCAGAGTAAGACAAGCTCCCCTTCAGAGAAAATACCAGGTTTGACTTCTTTATCATACTAGTTTTTCACCCTATTTTTATGAGCCTCATTTGTTGTTAACTCATCTCTACATTGTTAATCTAGATGTTCTAAATGCATTAAACATTCTTCTAGTTTAGATGTGTCGGGAAGTACATGGATGGTAATTTTAAGTGATGGGATTTCACATTCAACCGGAGTTACTGCTTCCACCCCGTGAACGAGTTGGAAAGGTGAAAACCCTGTGTCAATTTTAACATTAGTTCGGTATGCCCAAAGCACAGGATGTAGAATGATGTGCCAATTTGACCAGGTTGCATTGATAGTACGCTTAAGAATGGTAGTCATGGTCTTATTGAGTTCCTCGACTTGACCATTCACCTGCAGGTAGAAGGAAGACGAATGGTCTTGCTTAAACCTTAACATAGTAGCCAATTTAGTCATCATGCTATTTTGGAAATGACTACCATGGTCATTGACAATATCTTTTGGAATTCTGAAACGAGTGATAATCTGGTCGAAAATTAAAAAATATGCAGTTTCTCCATCATCCCTGAAGGTAGGCATTGCCTCTTCCCACTTGGTAAAGTAGTCGACAGCGACAATGATATATTTATTCCCCCCAGCCAAAATCAGGTTTCATGTCATGTAATCTACCCCCCACTTAGTGAAGGGACCTACTATGATGACAGGAAACAAAGGAGCAGGATGTGACCACATCTTCCTGGTGTAAAGCTGACAAGGATGACAGTGCTTCATGGCTTCCACACAATCTTTAAATATCATGGACCAGAAATAACCAAAACACAAAATATTATGGGCCGTTGCTAACCCAGATAAATGACCCCGACATGCTCCACTATGGGAATCATTTAGGACATGCTCAGCTTCCTCATGTGTGAGGTACAGACACAAAACAAAATATACCCCTCTACGATACAAATTATCTCCGACGATAAGGTATTTTTTCGCATGCACGCACAGTTTGCGCCGCTCTTCCCTTGAGAAGGCAGCATGATACTTCAAAGTTTGGAGATAGACAAGTATATCTCTGTACCAAGGATCAGAGGTTGAAATTAGGAAAACATACTCATCTGGGAATGAGTCTTCCTCAACCGCTACATTCTCTTCCATTGGATATTCTGCAATAAGTTCTGCAAAGACTAAGGATTTCTTAGATTTGGAAGATTGAAAATCCAAGTCAAACTCCTGGAAAATGACTAGCCATTTATTGAATTTGCCTCCAATTATTCATCGGGATAAAACATACTGAAATGGATTGACATCTGCCACTAATGTACTCGTCCTTAGAAAAATGTAGTGACGTAGCCTCTATACAACATAAACAGCTACTAAAGCCAATTTCTCAATGTGATAGTATCGAAGTTCAAATCTCACCAATGAGCGACTAAGGTAATTGAAAACATGCTCTTGAATCTTGTCATCTTCCTAGACTAATACTACCCCAATGGTTGATTCCGACGCGACCTAATACAATATAAAATCTTGAGAGTAATCGAGTGGACGTAGAAAAGGAGTCGACAACAAATGATTTATTTAATGCCTCAAAAACAAGTTGTGCACTTTCATCCCATATGAATGGGGTGTCTTGCTTCAATAGGTACATGAAACCTTTAGTGATCTTGGCATAATTCACAATAAAACATCGAAGGAAGTTGACTTTCCTTGTAGGCTTTGAAGTTGTCTGATAGTGAGAGGAGGAGGTAGATTTACGATGGCCTATACTTTCAAAGGATCCACCTGAATAACTTTGTTTGAAAGTATGAATCTGAGGAGATTTCCTAAATCGATGCAGAAAACACACTTGTGGGGATTCAAGCATACTTTATAATGTCTACATCATTCAAAAATCAAGTGGATATGATCTGGGTGATCGATCCTCGTATGAGAATGAGCAGGAAAATCATCTAGGTATGGCTTGACAAAGTACTTGATATCATGGAAGGAAAAATTCATTGCCTACTGAAAGGTAGCCCCTGCATTTTTCAATCCAAAGGGAATTTTTATGTACATGAAGGTACCCAAAGGACAAATACAAGTTGTTTATGCTAATCTTTCGACTTAATTTGAATTTGATTATACCCAGAAAACCATCCATAAACGAAAACACTTCACTCCCTACACAAGCATCAATAATTTGATCTATGAAAGGTGTAGGGTGATTGTCTTTGGGACATGCCTTGTTCAAATCATGGAAATATATACAAACATGTATCTTCCCTTGTTTCTTATCAACAGGAATAGGGTTGGATACCCATTCCGTCAAAGAAATAGGGTAGATGAAACCAACTTCCAGCAGTTTTTCCACTTTAGCCTTAATGCCTACCTCCTTATGTGGGTTAACTGGTCTAAGCTTTTGTCTAACTGATTTGGCATTAGGATAGGTTTAGATTTCATGTTCAATAATTGATGGATCAATTCTTGGAATCTCCTAATATGACTAGGAAAAAACGTCGTGAAACTCCTTAAATAAGGAAGTATAGATAGTAATCTCCTCCGAAGAGAATTTTGCGCCAATCTGTACATTTTCAATGACATCAGGGTTAGAAAAGATGTTAATAGGAATGGTAACAGAAATTTTGGCCATGTTCCCCTCGGTGAAGATTCCCTCCCTTGGAAAGGGATTAATTTGTAAATCAACATCATCGGCTAGTCTCACGTGGAAATCCTGGTTTTCAATTCTACTTAACTTTGAAAGGAAGTAGGAATTATGGTGAAGATCTTCGCAGATAATTTCTTCCCCACAAATAGCTTACAAAATGGCTTCATCTGAAGGAAAAACCATGTCTAAGCAGTCGTCAAAATATAAAGAGTTATCTCCCCAAGTAGGCAGATAAGCTTCTTCTGATTCCTCAGAGACTATAGAATTAGGAGTCGAAATCGGATCAACAATAGTATTAACAATAGATTGGTAAGCCAGTTCTACTGCCGATAAGGGAACTTGTGGTTTGTGATGGGTAGGAAGGACCCAAGGATTTGTTCTATCGATAACCTTTGTGATAGACTTACCTACACTCATGTAACCTATATAGTTTATCTAGGATGGGATATCAAATGTTCCCATTAAGGATGAATACATTCCATCCCCCAAGCTCTTTCTAGCAGGATTGACCTGATCAACCAATGGTATTGTGGACTTATTCATTTCAAAATGACACCTTTGACTGAAATTGAGGCTGTCAATGGCAACCAACTTTCCTTCATGTGGAAAAATCACCACTTGAAGGACAACCGAAGAAATTGTGCACATGGCATAATTCCATCTTCTCCCCAGAAGCGAGTTATAGTCCAATGGTGTTGTTATACCCAAATCCTGTCACCACCATGTGATAAGACCCTTAACTCCCATGTTTTCCCTTAATCCCAGCACTTAGAGTGGAAACCTACTATGTTTGTCATATCTACATGAAAAAACTCAGCGCTGTGCTTTCCTTATGGCCCATGAGAGGTACATTGCTCGCACCTCCTGTATCCTGTTTGCCATAAGTAGTGCCACCGCCTGTGGTCTTTGGTCCATAAGCATTTCTCATCTAAACTGCTCTGTCATAAGATAAGAAAAGTGATACCCTAGGTAAAATGGGAAAAAGAGAAGTTTCTCGAGGCTTCTAGATCATGAGCCTCGTGTCCTCCCTTATCCCTATCATTGTGGGTTAGTTGAGCTATAGATCCCCCATCATAGGATCTTAGAGACACCTCATCCAAAAATATCTCAACTATCCCTATCCATTGAGCCTTATAAATACAAGCTCATGTCCATAGTTGAGGGAGAGAACTATAGAGGTATTGTTATGTTGTTGGATTGACCACATAGCCCCATCCATTTGAGAGCATAGAGAGCAAAGTTGGAGCTTATGGGGATGAAGTGTTTGTCTCATGGAGATGGTTGTCGACACTAAGCCATTGGTTGTAAGCTTCTCCATACATCTTTAATGCAAAGCTGATTTCCATCCCACA
This sequence comes from Pseudotsuga menziesii, assembly GCA_001517045.1. NCBI lineage: Eukaryota > Viridiplantae > Streptophyta > Pinopsida > Pinales > Pinaceae > Pseudotsuga > Pseudotsuga menziesii. The sequence goes on from LPNX010966488.1 coordinate 196,321, forward strand.
TTACTATTGTTTTTATTTCACATGTACATGTTGTTAGATTCCTTAGTCACTAACATGGATAAGTAGATGATTTTCTGGTAGCTTTGATGTGTTTGCATGTTTGATCTATTTGTAGGTACACAGGTTCACTATCGAAGTAGTATTCCAGGTGTCGATGACATCCAGGGAAGGTCTTCATCCTTTTTCATTCACTCATTTGTTCTGGATCTGAACCATTCAGACCAGAGGAACAACTTCTGTCCGTAGAAGGTGAAATATTCCTGGTTACAAATCTGGCGACTCCACTGGGGAGCAGTACGTATATCAGTTGATTCGATCTTCCTCAATTCTTGAACTCTTGTCTGAATCCAAGCTCCATCTCCAACTCTCTTCAGTCAGATCTTCCATCTGACTCAGTGAATTTTGGTTTGAAACTTTCAAATCTGTTCAGATCTTAATTATTTTGACTTTTTATGATCTTTGTTACTATCGATTCATCAATTTTTTCCTTGATTTGATCTTTTTCTAACTTGATATTTCATTCTCCTTTTTGTTTTGGATCTATACAGGGGACCGCTCATATGATGTTGGCGAGAAGTGGTGCCATCGCCTGAAACCTGTTAGCAATATGCGGTGCCATCACTTGAATCCTATTATCTAGAAGTGGTGATCATCTGGAACCGCTCTGTCAAGACCCCTCCAGTGCAGTGCCAGGTAGGCCTTGTTCCAAGACTACTTTTTTCTCTTTTTTTGCAAAAAATTTGAGTTGGTTTGTTTTCATCCCTGCACTGTCAGGATTGTGTGTTAGAATTGGATGCTTATGGTTTGAATTTCTATGGTAAAATATTGGTTTGAGTGAAGAATTCAAAAGCTAGATTAGGCTTGTTGATTTTCCATTTCCATTTGTGCTTGCTGGTTGTGTTTGTGAAAGGATTTATTTTTCGAAATCTTAGGTGTTAATGAGCTCTCTTTTCATCTCTGTTATATAGACTAAAAGAAAAACATTTAATTAGCATCTTGATTTCATTTTTTGTTTCCATAGAGGGCTTATTTTTTCATGTTTAAAAAGGAATTTTTTTACTGATATTAGGTCATCATCGTCATTGAGCATAAGACATTGGATCTATGATTGGCCTCACAATATTTCAGGTTCTCTATGTTCTTTTGTCTCTTTTGCATTAGTACTATCTCATCAAAATAAAAAATATTGTAGTTTTAAGTTAGATCTATCTATGTTTTAAGAAAAATCAAAAAATAGAGTGCATATGCATATAGTGTGCTTCTTGTTTTTCTTCTAGGAAAAGATACTCTTCCCCTTTTTGATTGCTTTCAAAAAAGAGAAATGAGTTTGGAAAGTGTTGCTTGTCTTTGATTTTGATTTTTTCAAGATTGTTGTTTGGAAATTTTTGGTTTTGAAACAAAAGAAAATACTCTCTTTCCCTCCCGTAGGTAGGGATACCACAAACAGTAAAGTGAAATATTTGCATATGCATACTGCATGGTTTTACTTTTTCTCTCAAAATTCCATGCATTCACCTAACCATCCACTTTGAAATTAACGGTATTTATAGGTTAAAATTTACATAGCAATTTGAGTGATAGGTTAGAGACATGTTCGGGCATCGTTAAGTGTAGGAGCTATCGTTACTCGTATGCATTACATCCTGGGACTCGGTCAGTTCTTCCACGTACCGTCGGTATATCGAATGGCCTTTCACGTACCCTTGAAGTATATAGAAAAATACTTCACGTACTCGATTTTATATCGAAAGGCCCCTTGTGTATGGTTATGCATTAGAAATCACTACTACCGATTTGAGCTCCCATGTACCTTGCGTATATTAGGAGACCCCACTAGGATACCTTATCCATCTAAGAAAAGCCCTATGGCTGTCTTTCTTGGAACCATACACCAAAAATAGCATTCAAGTAGATTACTACGCACGTACCCTTGAGGTATATCACAAGTGGCACCTTCTTGACAATCCTAGTGAAAGACCTGACTATCTGAACTCCTCCTATCATTTAAGTTTTCTTGTTTGACCTATAGCTTGAGTACGGAAATTTTTGGTGTGTTTTCTAGTTTTTGAGACCCTAGGTTAGATAGGAGCTATACAAACTGGCTGAGCTAAGATATTTTACAAGAGTATGGGGCTTGCCACCTGATTTTATTCCTGTTTCAGGAGAGAATCCAATGGAAGCTATCGACCAAGGAGTTGATACCACCTCCTAAGTGAGAGATAATGTGGTTGCAGAAAGTGGAGGACCATATCCTTCACACTCACCTCCCTTGGTCCAAAAACCTTCTCGGGATAATACTTCATTCCATTCTCCCATAGAAGGTCATGTTGATGATACTACTCATCTGGATTATGGTCCCAATGCTTCATTTTGGGATACCTCTATAGGACATGCCATTGCCTCATTTGGCACCCATTTAAACTTTTCTGAAGAAGTTTCTCCAGATGAAGAAGAACATAGACAATACCATGCAGTCATTCTCCATGAACAGGAGATTGAAAATAAAATAGACGACATATTAGGCACACCACCATCACGTTCCACAGCTGTTCCTGTGGGATATCGGTCACTTGATGATTCTATGAGACCCATTGAACCGATTCTAGATCACACAGTGACTCCACACAACCCAGGTCAAACTACCAACCCCACCACCTCCCATATTATGTATGTTCGCAATCCTTCCAGGTCTTCTGCACATGGGGCTCAACCTTCAATTCTTATTTCGTCATTACCTTCTAGTGCCGGGGGGCAACCCCCAACATGACCTATGTTATCTAGCACCGAAATTGTATATAGTCAAGGACAGACCTCTGGTATAGAGAAATCTATAGTTTATGTCCCTCCCACCCAGACTAATTTGGTTAACCCCTCATCTAGTTCAGGTCAGCCCTTGGGCGCACAACCTATAACCAATCAAACCTCTTGGGGTTATGGTTATACAGCAAATCAAGTACCTGTAGGAAACCTTAATTATCCACCCAACCCTACAGGAATGCCTTATGTTGGAATTCCATATCCTAGCAATACTTGCACGCCATGGGGGAAACCTAACTAGTCCTATATGCTAGCTATGGGGGGGATACCCATTCATACTGTGGGAGGTGCCAGAGGACCACCTTATGGAGATCCTCCCCCTGGGGGGCCTAATGGTCCTGGAGAGCCTGGTGGCTTTCCTACCATTATGGGGGGCCTAGTGGTTTCCCTCCTAATGGCCCTAAAGGGTCTGGTGTCCCTCCTCCTAGTGGTTTCAGAGGCTTTGGAGGTTTACCCCCTATAGGTCCCGATGGTCTTGGTGGTCCTAGAGGCCCTGGTGGTCCTAACGGTCCTGATCCTGAAAATCAACAACCTGCAGGTGGATTTTTTGGTAGTTCTTCCTAACAACAACCTGTCTATCAGTCTATTTATGGTCCTACTGGTAAATATATGCCATATCAATCTTACCAGTATGTGCAACCTAATTTTCAATTACCTTTCCTAGCAAATTTGGAATTGCTTGATTTTTCCTAGTTGATTAATGACCCCATTCGACATAACCCCTCGTGGCCTCCCATTCCGGTAAAGTTACCATCGGACATTCCAAATTTCGATGGGAAGCAGGGAGATGATCCAAAAAACCATGTCATGAAATTCCATCTGTGGTGTTCTTCAAACTCCCTCATGGATGATTCAGTTTGTTTAAGACTCTTTTAGCGAACTTTGACCGATACAGCTGCGAAATGGTATATTGAACTTTCGCAACACTCGTTTGTGGATTTTGGCTCATTGGAAACTGTATTTCTTACGCACTTTCTGTTGGGCACATGGGCAGACCCGGGTTAACGCTTTATACGTCGCACCAACAAAAGACCCACTGTGTTGGCCCTTTCGGCAACAACCTGCGCGCAGGTTGCAGTCTCACCCGAAACAGCAATGGGGTGCCGCAGAATCAAGTTTCTGCATGCCGAGAGGGGGATTACTGTACCTTAGCCTTTCTAAACAATTATTATTCAACTTCCTGTTAACTTATCATTCATTCACATATAACTTCACAGCATAATAAACAAACCAAACTTGCATAACCCACTACAGGGAATCCACAGCGAAGCTTAGTATTAGCAGAGATCTTATATTATCAGATATATTCAGTTTAATGCATGAAAATGACAGAAACAGAAACAACACAACAAAACCACAACACCAAATATAACGTGGTTCACCCCCAGTGTAGGGGCTACGTCCACAAACTGCGTTTTATTCCTCTTTCCTCAAAACCCCAGTTTATCTGCGCACTCAGCTGCAGATTCCTTCAGCTCTTAACAGCCGCGCACACAGCAGCAGGCTTCTGCGCACACAGCTGCAAATCTTTCTTTCTTCCTTACAAAAACCCTCTGCGCACACAGCTGCAGAGGTCGTCCACGCACACAGCTGGGACTTGTCCTTTCCTTACAAAACCAACCTTACTTGCCTTATCTTTCCTTACATCAAAAATCCTAACCTATCCATTTTACATAAGCGCTTATTTATACTGCGCAGTTTCACAAAACCCTGGTCTTAAACCATGGGCACCCACAAACCCTAAACCCTGACTTTAAACCATGGGTTTATTACAAAAAGGGAGGGTTTTGACTTACCCTGACACCCCTAAGACTATTTTGACCCATAGCTCCGCTTACAAATTTCCTAACTAACCGCGGAGTTACCCAATATGGAGTATGCGCCCCAACAGGCCCCTAAGACTCACTAGTGGCCCGTCCCGGGACACTCGGCATCTTCTCTGGTGGGCGAATCTTCTGTGCGAGGGTCTGGAAACGACTGGTGAGATTATGCAGTATCTCATCAGTGGCTTTCTCCTTTTCCACCATCTCCTGTAATACTGAAGAAGAGTCTGTATCAGCCTTTTCCTGCGCAAAATTGTCATATGTCTTCAAAATTTTGAGCTGGCTTTCCGCAGCATTGGTCAGCTCTAAGGCTTCATCAACCAGGGGCTGTAGCGCACTTTCCAGCATTGTCACCTTCGTCCTGCAAGACTCGATTTCCTATTGAAGTTCCCTGCTGCGTTTTACTTTAGCCATCTTCTGCATAGGTGGCAGCGTCTTGATCTCTATTCGGACTGCATCGAGCTCATCCTGGCGCAACTTGATGGTTTCCTGAATCTTCCCTACATCTGGATGATCCTGTAGATTTGCCCAGGCTTTTATGTTGTCTTCCATTAGTTGAGCGACACTAGCCATGTTGTCTGATATTTTTGTTGCTGAAGCCTTGATATCCTGCTGGCGCTGTTCTCGGACCTCTGGAGGAGTCTCAGGGGGAATGCGCAGTTGAAGTTCTGCAATCTGTTGCTGATATTCTATCTTCATCCGTTCCAATTCACTGTAGGACTGTTGGGCATAGTCTTTCATCTTAGCAATCTTCTGCTTTGGTTCCTCTTTTTCCTGTATGTCGGAGTCAGACAGACTCCGACATGCCTCATCTAACGCTTGCAGTAGCGTGGTTGTTGTCTACTCGGCCTCTTTCTTCTGTTGCTCGATCTTTTGTAGGCGTGCGGCGAAAGTTTTGTTTTGCTTGATGGATTCTTCCAGTTGGATTTGTGACACTTGAGCTCGGGTATGGATCTCCTTTGTAATCGCGAGCTGTCGGAGGTGCAACTCTGACATAGGTATCTTTGTATAATCAAGCTCTGCAGTTATATTTGTCGGGGGTCGAGAATCGATGTCAGGCTGCATCAGAGTTGCACTTGAAACCTGTCCCTGGGGATCCCTAAGTGGCCATTGCCTATTGTCCTGCTGCCGGGGTGCCATAGTGCTGCTTGCCGCAGTACTGGGTGCGGGTTTTGTGATTAACTCTTTTAACTCTGATACCCTGGTTGCGAGACCTGCGAGGCTGGCAAGATGTAGCTCCGCGAATTCAGACCATTTTTTAGTAAGCACCAACGTAGATTGTTCAAGAGCATGCTCTAGTGCACTCATCGTGACAGAGGCTTCCTCCTCGATATCTTTATCCTTTGATGCCTTTACCTTTTTGCGAGGCTGCGGCTTGGTTACCTCGGCTACTTCTGGTGACTTGCGCTTCGTCGGTGGGGTAGGATCTGTTATGGTCTTGACCGATTCCTCATCCTGTTCATCCTGCTCATCCTGTTCACTATCACCACCCTGGTCATTATCATTTATCTGGGAATCACTTGGATCTTCGCTATCTTCCAACGGGCTTTGCTGCTGCGCCTGACTAGTACCTGCACCAATATTGATAGCTGGAGGAACCGGAATAGACGGTTTTTTTCCTAAATCTTTCAGCCATTCAGCCGGCCATTGCTGAACGATCCGCTGGATATCTAGTTCGGTGACTACATATGGTAATTTGAAACATTGCCGTT
>LPNX010966488.1:223163-243114 GCA_001517045.1 Pseudotsuga menziesii
AAATCCTGAAGCTATCATCTTTTAGTGGATACATCAGGAATACATCAACTACTGATGCTCGTGGCAGCACATCACTGCTCGGGCTACTCTACGTAGCAGTCTGCTAAACCAACCTGGTACTCTCGCTATAGGTCTCTGATACCTCAGAGGGAGGTCATAAATGGAAGCATCAGGGATGTCTAGGGTCAACCTCTCTAGGTTTTCCTCTAACTCCCCAGTCACATCGTCACCCTGCGGTATGAAACGGGCTCCAGCTCATCTATCCAATGGAGAATCTCCCCCCATGTCGTGCTGCTCCAACGTCTGCATGAATATATTCAGGTCTTGTTACTTAACATAAAAAATATAAAACATAAAAAAGATAAAAACAATATGTCCATTTTAGGGTTTTTTGCTTCTTACCAAGGTCACCCCATTGTCTACCAGGTGGGAGCGGTAGATCAGGGTCTCTACTGAAGTCCATACCTGCATATGCATAATCCTCTACCATGAGGATCTGATCTCTCAGCCATTGGAAGAACGGGTCACTAAAATTCACCTTCCCCATGCCCGCTCCAATACGGGCCATAATCCAGACCCACCTCTGCATGCGAGGGTCCCGCACTATCAGCTCTGTAAAGACCACCTCAAGTCTCATCTATGGCACCCACTCGAAGAATAAGTAGGCTAGAATGGAACCAAAACCAAAATGCTTCAGTCCCCCCTGCCAACACTTAGTCAGCTGGTCCTTGAATATCGGAAGCAGGGCCTCCGCCCAATTAAATACTGTAGGCACCATGGCCTCTATGGCATAGAGCATATGTGCTCTAGAATCCCCGTGCACCCCCTAGCTTCCCACCACTCTCTGCATGGTAAACAATATAGTCCATAGAGGTCTGTCCATCACTACTTTTATGGGGATTTTCTTCCCCGATGTCCTTGTCCCAAGAATACAGTGACGGTTTATCAACTCATGTGTAGTGATGCCCTCTCCACGGGAACTAGTCAGCGAGATGGGAGCACCCCATCTCGAAAGGCCAGTAAGGAAGTAGATATCCTCTACCTCAACTATTAGAGTATGAGCCCCAACCTCAAATTATTGTTGCTCCGGATTCCACATTTGGAGTAGATGCTCAAGAAATTGCTCATGTGATACCATACTGGGATTCCGAAACAATTTTAGGAGTCCGCAGTCTCTTAATGTGGCTATGCAACCCGCACTTCTTTCAGCGAAGGAATCATCATTATCATGCTGTCTCTCTTTCCATATGACCATTTTTTATCAGCTAGAACCTGCCAAAAACAATCATAAGACCCATTAGAATCATTCAAATCAAATGAAATGGTCTAGTTTTTCTTGTGTGAATAGTTTTACATCTTTACGGCCAGCACCGCCTGTGCGCCATTGAAGACATGTGGTGGCACCTCTTGTGCACTTTGTTTTCGACGTGGTTCTAGCGAGGTACCACATATCCCACAAGGGACAGGAGCAGTGCCCGCTTCCACGGTTTTAGGGCTTGCCATACAAGACCAAAACACCATCAAAAGTCAAAATTAAAGGCATAAGATGAAAGAGTAGGGTCTAGGCTATTAGCCGGAACTGATGGTGCTCGAATCCAACGGTGGAAACTCCCGATATCAGCAACTAAAGATATGGCTAGGAAAGTGCTCCAAATGCTCTCCACTATAGGTAAATAGTAAAATGTTTTGATTTTTCAGTATTTTCATGACTTTTATACACATTTTTGGGTTTGACATGCTATAATTTTGGTTTAAAATGACTTAATTACTCAATATCTATCAGTCGTAATCCCTTAATGTTAGTTATTGGCGCATTTAACACTTGTTCTGAGTCATTGCAGGACAGTAGCAGTAAAGTTTTGGAAGTTTGTTTTTTACTTTTTCGCACTACCATAAAATGGAAAAAGACTTTGAGCGTTTGTTACGACACTTTGGTCACACTCTCGAAACTCAGTATCAAAGGTCCGAGTCCATTTCTAATTCTTTTCAGGCTCGTAAAATCTCTCATTGTGAAAAGAGACCTAATGGAGTCTTCTTTAAAATCTTTTCAGGCTCCTTAAATACGAAAAGATTGTCGAGTGATCTTGTCTTCTTCACGCTCGTTAAAGCATTTAAAGAGTCATCTCTCCAATGGTAGGTTATCTCTTTTTCGGTTCAGATAGACTATTTATGAAAAAGGAACACTCCAGCCAATCATGACTGGAAGATTTCTCTAAGGTGTGATTTTATACTTTTTCGGGCCTTAGGGACTAAATCATACGAAAAAGGACCCTTTGGAGTCTTCTTCTGTGGTCGTTCAGACTCTCTAAACATGAACGATACCGAGTTTTCTTTCATTGGACTCGTTAAATCAAACATTGAGAGCCCTATTTTTGGGAACGAACCCCTCCTCTCTCAGGTTTGTAAAACATATGAGTTTGGACTTGTCTTCGGACGAGCTATACCGAGCGTTTTTTACCCTCTTTGAACTTGTAAAACCGAAAAGAGGCACTCATCAACCATGATAGGGGAAATGGGAAGGGAATCATTTTGCAAATAAATGGTAGTAGTTTGTCGTTACCTTTGAACATGGCACTTGTCTGCATATCATTTCAGTCAATTGGGTATTCAGTTGATCTTCTTGACGATCCACTTTCATGAGTCATGCCACTCCTTTGAGTCTTTCAAAAGAATGCATTGTCTATTACCGCATTGTGTGTTTGTCTCGTTTAGTCATGCTGCCAAGTATTTTGTCATGCTACCCGAAGTTCAAAGGGAAGTTGAAGAAGTTTTTACCTCTGCAGTCAAAACAGTTTCTGTGTCAGTACTTTTGAGTCATTCCTATGGTTACTACATTGACATCATTCCAGAACTATGTTCCAAGTTTCGTGTCATCGATGTGGGACTCATCATGGCCCTCCCTCAACGAGACTATTCCCATCAACATTAGCTCATCATCTGAGAAATAGTATTAGAAACAAAAACTTAGTACCTTGATATCTATATGCCTTAATGACAGATTCTCTCGCTCTCGACATAGGTTCACATCATTGACCTTTGATCGATAGAATCCACCAGGTGTTCGACATTAGGACATCTATTCACACTGAGTAGATTGTACTAGGGTACCTTGGGATCATTGACATCAATGGTGATCTCCCTCTCACTTGTTAATGGTCCACATCATTGACTGGTAATCAAGTGGTCCACTTGTTTCTACCATGTTCGACTTCATATCATTGTAATCACATGGATAGAATCGTACTTTGTGGAAGACGAGACAAAGACCCTGGGTATTTGTTTAGCACTCCTTGCTTTCCCTAGGTTGCGATGGAGTTTTTTATATCTATCATGGATCCACATTTGTATGGTCATGGCTATGCTCAAATTTTCGTCTGTAAGACATAGATATATGTTGTATGTCTGGTAGATATGTCCAAGTTTGAGTCCTCTATCACATGGATCTATGTTGTATTCTAGTAGCCATGCTTATTTATTCCTCCCATGGATCTGCCTTGTATTGGTATGCAACCATGAGTTGGTGACATGTGTCTATGAGTCAAAAATATTGATGTACTATAGATGCCTACTTGAATACATGCTCTAATCGAGCTGACATTTTCACCTCAAAGTGATAACTTGTTCTCTCAAAGCTCTCGTTTATCGTATCCCTCTAAGTCTCATGCTTTGGGGGGCATTATGTTATATCCAAATCATGTCACCACCATGTGATAAGACCCTTAACTCCCATGTTTTCCCTTAATCCTAGAACTTTGAGTGGAAACCTACTCTATTTGTCAATTCTACATGAAAAAACTCAGCACCGCGCTTTCCTTGTGGCCCATGAGAGGTACCTTGCTCACACCGTCTGTATCTTGTTTTCCATAAGCGGTGCCATCACCTATGGTCTTTGGTCCATAAGCATTTCTCATCTAAACCACTCTGTCATAAGAGAAGAATAGAGGTACCCTGGGTAAAATGGGAAAAAGAGAAGTTTCTCGAGGCTTCTAGATCATGAGTCCTGTGTCCTCCCTTATCCCTATCATTCTGGGTCAGTTGAGCTCAAGATCCCCTATCATAGGATCTTGGAACCACCTCATCCACAAATATCTCAATTATCCCTATCCATTGAGCCTTATAAATACAAGCTCATGTCCATAGTTGAGGGGGAGAACTATAGAGGTATTCATATGTAGTTGGATTAACCACTTAGCCCAAGCCATTGGAGAGCATAGAGAGCAAAGTTGGAGCTTATGGGGATGAAGTGTTTGTCTCGTGGAGATGCTTGTCGACACTAAGGAATTGGCTGTAAGCTTATCCATACATATTTAATGCAAAGTTGATTTCCATCCCACATTACTGTTGTTTTGATTTCACATGTACATGTTGTTAGATTCCTTAGTCACTAACATGGATAAGTAGATGATTTTCTGGTAGCTTTGATCTATTTGCAGGTACATAGGTTCACTATCAAATCAGCATTCTAGGTGTCTACGACATCTAGGGAAGGTCTTCATCCTTTTTCGTTCACTCATTTGTTCTGGATTTGAACCATTCAGACCAAAGGAACGGATTCTGTCCGCAGAAGGTGAAATATTCCTGGTTACAGGTGCATCAATCACCTCTACTTCAACAGACACTGCTTTCCCCACCAACTTAATCTCAAAATATTATAGGATACCATGCAGATGGAATGACCTCACGTCGAAAGTAGTAAGCAAGGTTTTTTATAGAACTAACTCTAGGGAAACCAAAGACTTCCAATAACAAAGAGACATGACACATGTGGAAGAACCCGCATCAACAATTGTGCGTCCAATGGTTTTTCCACCATTGATGACATCTTCTGATAATACAGTAGGCACATTTTAATATATGAAAAATTAAACTTTGCCATCAGACTCGAAGAATCCATGCTACCTAAAGCTGCTAAAAGGGAATCCCATTGAGCGGCACAACTCTAAAGCACTTCCAATGCGGACATCACACAATGGTTTTGGGCCAAATCTTCCACTACGGAGTAGCTAGAAGAAACCCTAGAGTTTGGGTTGTGGAATGCCTTTTTAAATATACTTTTTGGTACTTTGGGCATTGGATCAGTAGGCTTTTCAATTATGAGAGGGTTAGAGGTTTCCCCAATATATTTACCCTTCTCGAGAGCCTACGTCTCATAATTTTTGTTTCTAGTTTGGAGCAAGGTACTGGATCATACCATGTTAACATAATTTTGGTTAAGAGGGGAACCCGAAGTGCCCCCATCTATGTTAGAAATAGAAGCTGAATTCTGTCCTTGGGAAAAAGGATCCTTCACAGCTAGTTGTTGAGTTTTGAGCAGCTTCTGAGCTTGTTCCATGAGAGGGAATTGGTGAGTCAAATGAGCTCCTTTGCACAACTTACAGGGAAATTTCATTTTCTTCTTTTCTTTTTTTCCCCCATCAGCATTATTTGTGGGTTTAAGCTTGTTTTGGTTTCCCTCACCTTTCTTCCCCTTCTTCTTCTTCCCACGGGGCTACTGATTTCGCTTCTGAGAATATTGCACAAAAGCATTTGAATTTTGGGGTGAGGGGGAAGCCTTAGCTGCCTCCACTGTAGAATACTTGATGAAATGCTCATGGAGTTGTTTGGCCAAAGATTATATAGTGGGAAAACTTACTGAACCAACCAAGTCATCGGCATGGGGTCTAGGCTTGGGTTTCTTAACACTATGGGAAGACTACGGTGCCTCAGGTATAATTTCATATAATATCCCAGAATGGGCATATATCGAATCCAATTGCTAGAACCTGAGGATGGCCTCTTCTTCAGTAGTCACCCCCAAAGTGGATACATCCTTAGATATTTAAGGTAACAAAGAATTAAGGAACCAATCTAACATAAACTCAGAGGGGATGGTAGGTTTTATAAGCCTCTTCCTTCTTTGACACTCTTGGATGTAATCTGATATGTGAGTGGCTTTATCTTGCCTAAAAGTAGACAAGATGTCTGTTCCGACATCATACAAGAAAGGAAGTTGGAAGTGGTTCAAAAATTCCTCTGCTAAGTCCCAAAAACTATCAAATGCAGCAGAGGGAAATTCGATATACCACTTTGCTACAACACCAGTTAAATTCCTTTGGAACAATCTCGACCGAATGGTGTCATCGTTCAACGAGTTGGAAGAGCACCATAAATGAAATGTGGTGAAATGAGCTCCTGGATATTCTCCAGTTTTTCCCTTGAACTTGGGAATGTATGAAGGTAGCTTAGTTGGAACATGTGGCCACATAGCATTATGTTTCACTGGTTCATTCATTAACTTGTTTAAGCCTGGCAATTTCAAAGTTGCCAAAAACTGAAAGTTTGGGCCTAACCGGAGCATGAAAAGTACAATTTTGGGAGGTAGAAGGACTTGCCCCCTGGTTCCCAAATGTGAAGGTATGGTTTCCCCCAACTACCGGTTGTGAAGTAGTTGAACTACTTTGAAATGGATTCCACCCATAATCTAGTAGATTGTTTCTGTGTGGTGCAGTATATGTAGTTTGAGATCCTCCAAATGAAACTGGAGTCTGAAAAACTGGAGCAGGTATCCCTCCGCTAAAAAGTGAGAAAGGAGAGCTCGTGAATGGAGAAGAAAAAGGAGTTTGGAAACCTTGACCATGGGTGTTGGTATTTCCAAACTACATCTCCACATATGCAGGTGTAGGGCCTACATAAGGAGTGGATGGGGGAATGTTCCCCCAATTCCATGAAAATCCCTGAACAAATGAAGAGGATCCAATAGGACCACTGTAAGCAGTGTGTGTAAAAGAGGGTGAAGCAAAAGGAGCACTAGGAATCCAAGTGACAACCCCACCATAAGGGCCTACTAAATTTGAGGAAGTCAAAGGCTGAACCACCCGACTACTAGGTGACAAAGGTGTAGCAGGTGTACTTGGTCTAGGAGTACCTACAAGGGGAAGTAGCACTCCTCCAGCTGGTAAGGCTGAAGTGGGGATAGACATACCCTCCATAGACCTTTCCATAATGCTTCTCATGGGAACACCAATCATAGGTGAGTTAAATGGAAGAACTTGGACGATCACATGATCGTTTAAGTCAGTAAGAGGTGAATTAAAGTTTCTTGGAAACTCGTCATCCTGCAAGTCTTCTATCTCTACTGCGGCTGTATCAACCTAGTTTGTCCTAAGTTTTGGTTCACTTGGAACTTCACTGATTCCTACTGGTTCATAAGAACTATCTGTATCTGATATTCTCCTTTCAGGGGGGTTGTGGAGGCTCCATTGTATTAGTTGGAGGAAGGTTTTGCAACCTTCTTGACCTTGTGAGAGGTTGGTCCTCCACGGTTAAAAAATTGACTCTTCACACACCCTAAGGCAGACTAAACACAAACAAACCATACAACACTCACTACAAAATTTCCTAATCCCAAATAAGACACATAGGGTGTAAGATATGATTTCCAAAATAAAGTTGAGAGATAGTTACTTGGCGTCCCTGTAGATTTTCTTAGGAACAAGTGGAGGAATCACCCAACCTCCCTCCAACACTTTCTACCAGGGTTACCTTCCAAGCCGGTCTAAGGTCAACCAGAATTAGCCTTCTAGTGTACCTGTGTATGAACCCTAGATGTCAAAGAGACTAAAGGATACCTTAACTATACTAACATTCTGGGGGGCGTAGTTACAAGCCTAATTTGTACGCATGGGCAGGGTATCAAAGACCTAAACCCTATCAACACTGGCACCGCACAGGGTCCAAGAGGTGGTATTCAGAAAAATCCCCAGATGCGTAAAAATCCTGGTCTATGCTTTGACAAGGAATCATAGGGTTATCTCCTTAGTCCAAGACTCCACATGACCTCGTGTTTAACTCCCATTTGAGAGGTGCTTCCCAGATACAACCAACATAGAAAATGGTTTACCTAGGGATTGGCCAACTACGATTTCAATTTAATACGTGTGGAGAGTTAAAATCCCTATCCCACAAGTCTAGCCTAAGCTAGTAGGTGAAAGAGCCTAAAAATAAAAACTTACTAACAATTTTTAAATTATATCGCTCTTTTTAGTAGGTTGTTTTTAGTTAAAAGATAGATGGCAGGAAACTGGTGTGATGTTATACACTCGATAAGAAAAAACAAAATGATGCATAAAACAACTTTCCAAGTATATTGTGACTACTTAAACCAAATTTATTTTTATTTTTATAAATGTAAATTAATGAACTTAAAGCTAAGTATGAGGAACTACAAGACATTTTATGAATTTTTTGAAATTTTCTTGAAAAATAACAAAAAGCAATACTATATGCAACCTAATGCAAAATATTTTTGCCTTTTCTTTTCAAATAACTTCAAAAGACTATAATGCAAATAAATGTAACTTGAGCAATTTTACTATTCTAAGCATATATATAGTGAAAATGAGGGACAAGGATCCCAAAGTGACCTACTTCAACCAAGAGGGGGAAGATTGGAACAAACCCTAACTTGGAGAAACTAACCACTTTATAAGTTTGCTAGATTCAAAAAAGAAAAAGTGCCAAACTGATACTACAAGACGCAACATAGAGTATAAAGCATCTACAGTCCTGATCACTGAACTAGACACAGACACAAAACCTATAGACCAAGCAAGAGGACCACCTACACTTAAAAATGAAAGAATTTCAAACAAAAATTTCAAAGGCATGATGACCAAGAAAATGATGTGACACACAAACTTCAAACTCACAGAGTCATGCCATTAACAAAAAACTCCCAAAAAAATCAAAATCCAAAGAGACAAGGACAAGAAAACCCTATCCAACTTATAGGTTGCTACATGACACACGTGACTGTGTATTTAGGAAACACGCATACAACATGCGACTGTCTTAGATAGAAACTCACATATACAAGGTTACACATGTGACTGTGCACAAAGCAACCCGCATGTACTGCTAAAAAGTTTTCAAAGGAAAAAGAAATAGCAAAGGATTCTATGCATACTACACTGTAAATCAAAATACAAGATAAAATAATCACACACGGAATCAAGACTGGTAAAGGGACCTATAGGATGGACTCCCCAATGGAGTCGCTAGTTCTGTTGTATAGGACAATACACCCTTATAACCTAGGGTATGGGGTTACCAACTTACTAAGACACTTGCAGACAATCAACTTTTATAGAGAATGAAATAGGAATAGGAAGAGAGTTTGTCTTACCTGGTTTATGATGGTTGATCCAAGCTTTGTATTCTCCTGTTTCAATCTTCTCCAAAGCTTCTAGGGATGCTTCTCTTCACCTACAAAGAGCCAATTCTTCAAGAAATATCTCATACATATATATATCAAAGGTTAGATGAAATGCATATTAATATCACAATTGAAATCATTCATTAGCCAATATACATGAGACAAGCACAATACAAAGATTGGAAGAATAATTCTCTTTATTAACAAACAATGAATAGATAAGAATACAACCCAGCTTTTGATACAATAAGTCCTCTGCAACCATGGACACTAAGTTCTGCTGCTCCAAGACCGTGAAGGAATACCACCAGCAGGAATTTTCTCTCCCAAATTTTATTTATTAGCCCCATCCCAAGGCCTCTATTTATACATGGGGAAATAGGGAGATTTTGAAGGTTACGATGGTTGAGACAGTTAGGATAGTTATGGATAAACACCCAAATAATCTCATATAACCAAGATTTATATTTTTTAATGTTGAATCAAGGCACACGTGAGTATATATATAAGCAAGGCGCGTATGACACACATGTTTCTCAAAGTAAAATCGCGTGTTCAATGTACACGTGGGCTGGAATGCAAATACTCATGTATGACACGCGAGTTGCAATGTAGAAATGAGCGTGTGCAACCCTAGACTTAGAATAAAAATATGTCAAGTCGTTTTAAAGATCATGCATCAATGGCCATGCACATCTATAGTGCTTTGGCCACTTCAATCCTTATTTGTCCTTTTGTGTATCGATATAATGAATGTCAGCACTCAAACGGAGAAGTGCCATTGAGTTTTATAACAAATATCTTCAATACTAGAACATCATCTTCTATAGCACCGAGTCTTCATCTTCTGCAACACTTGATCACTTGATCCTTTTGTATCAACACTTAGATATTTTGATCCCTTGTAGCAGAACTTCGATCTTCTTGATCCTTTGCAATAGTACTTTGATCTTCTCGATCCTTTGCAGCAACACTTCAATCTTCTTTATCCTTTGCAATAACACTTCGATCTTCTTGATCCTTTGCCGCAGCACTACCTACAATACACATGATCTCTTTGTGAGATGATCAATACCTATCACTTTAGAACATAAGTCCAAGGATGATGCAATACTCATTAGCCTACTCTCCCTTAACAAGGAGGGTCCATAGTATTGACCGATTGGATCGTCCGCAAATGAATGCAGGACCACACCATCTACAAATGAATCTAGATCTAATCTACAAATGAATGCAGGACCTATCATCTCCAATTGAATGCAAGACTCAACGTAGAACATCCTCATATTGTCAAGGCTAGGACCACTCCAAGTGAGTGTTATACTGTTGGGTAAAATATATGCTATTTAATTCAACACTTGATTTGTCAACCCGGGAAGGTAGCTTGTGATATGCAAACACTATATGTGCGTGATTAAAGCTTGTTCTAATATAAGCTAACTAGATATGAAAATGCACTAATAATGCTACTACATGATGTTAAACTACATGCATGACTATCATCAGTTAAATACAGGAATCCAATCTATTCTTATGAAAGAAAGGAAACTATTTAACAACTGGAATTCAAATCTAATCTACTTTTATGCTAATCTACTCTATGAAATGAAATCACAACAACTAATCTAGGAAAGCGGTCACTTGGTCCGAAAGCAATCTAATCTAATGAAAGTAAATCTAACTATTCAAAACAAACAACAATTCAACTAAACTATTTCATGAATGCATGAACTATATGCTTATGCAGGGTTGCGAATCTGCTTAACCATGCAAATAAGTATGAAAACAAATACTGAAATTAATTACGAAAGCAAATCTAAAACTAATTACTGTAAAACAGGAAATTATTCTACAAGTGAAAAGAGCAATTAATATATATATTCTATGAGCAAGGCTACTTTATATTTTCAAAAGAGCAAACTAACCAACTATCCTACTCTAGTTCTCGAACGCAATGCAATCGTATAGAGCATATTCAAAAAACTAATCTAATGACCAAGTGTAAACAAATGCTTTGCGAGGAATCATAAACTAATGTAAGAAAACTAGTTTAACAAATCTCACCTAATCAACAACTGATTTATGGACTCGAAATGTTTAATACTAAGAAACCAAAATACAAAACATATTAAGGTTAAAGGAGGTGAAAGATATGAACAAAACTTAATAAATACTTTAAACAATCTAACCTATGGTCCTAAAGACAAACATAATCATTATCTAACTACCACAGTCGAAACATAATCAAAGAGCTAAAGAAACATGCTTAAATCATATTGAAAATGCTAAGGGCTGGATGAAAGACTAGATAACAAACTGGAACATAGGTCTGAATGACAATCTGCACATAGAAGACAATGGAAAATTACCTAAATGATCTATTCATTAGTTGATTTTGTGCACATGAAGACTTAATGCATAAGGAACAGTAAATAAACATGTTCAGTAATCAAATTTAATAGCAAAATAACTTAAGCTAATTCACGATTATAAAGAAAATATTCTCTATTGCATTATTAAACAAGCTAAGATATAAACCAAGTGAATTTATAACAAAATGAGAATGAACAGAACTGAGATATTAAAGCAAACTACTTAGTCTAATTATCAATATAAAACTAGGAAACAAACTGTAAAACTGGGAAGGAAACTAGAAATAATATATGCGCAAAACCGGTTATTTGATTTAAAGACTGGAAATGAAACTACATTAACAACACAAAATCATAATATGACATATGCTACAGGAAGAAATGAAATGAACGATGAAAAGAAACTAAATCACATCAACAAATTATAAAAGAAACTATACTAACTGCCAGGAAAGATATGACAAAAAAAAATACACAAGAATGAAATCAAATGCAAATGGGAAAAATGCAGAGGTCTGTCCGAAAACGTTTTTATCCCTATTTGTTAAGCATTTTTGGAAACTTCCCTTGATTAGGGGTAAATGGGTCTATTTGAGAAGTGGGTTTCGAATAGTTTCCCAAAATTCCTTATGGTTTGCTCACACTAGGCTCATGAAATTTACCTCCTAAACTGATGACGAGAATGTGACTGAGTTTCATGGGTTAAAGAAGTTGGAAGACGATAAAACATAATATACTTGAACAAGAACATGAAAGAGAAAATAGAAAATGTAAATGAGCAGCAATGCAAAAGGGAAACAATAGAGTATAAACACGATGGACAAAAATGGGAAGGAAAGACAGTGAATGGGCATAAATGTAATGGCAAAATGTAGAGGACGGATCATAAACTAGAATTAATAATATTAAAATACCGAAACAAAATTAATTAGCTAACAAACACAAACACAATTGAACTAGATCGATCTTGCACACACATAAGTACACACTTGTCACTAAGGGGCCCTCTCAGGTGACAGTGGCTTCGCATCCATGAACTAATCAGTCACCAATGTATAAAAACAAATTTGAACCAGAAGCAGCAATTCATTATTATCAAAAATGGATTTGTACAATAGAAACCCCTCTCCATACCTATAGGGTCTAATTTATACATGAAAAACCCAGTGGAGAATGATAGAGTTGAATCCCCAAATTCCCTAAGCTGTTACAACTAGTTCTAAATTTAGAAAACGATCAACCACAATTTCTGGAAACGTTGGTTTCAAAGAATCACAATTTTTCTCCCAAATGGCTTTGAATTTTGCAAAAATTCCTTCGAATGACTGAAGTGAGCCTATTCTGCACAAAACCCATGTGCCCGAATATTCAATTTTTCCTCTGATTTCCCAAAAATCTGTTGTCTGTTAAAAACGCGTGGTCAGAATGGCCATCTAGATGAGCATCCGAATGACCTGTAACTAAAATTTGTTCATAAATCTAGATTCTTAGTGGATTTTCTACTGTTTTGTTTGCCAAATTTAATTTTGGGTGCTAGCTTCACATTGTGGCTGAGTCTGATTGGTTGTATGCTGGATTTTACCAATCTCCTTCCTTCCCATCCTCATGATACGTGCACTCCTTCCTTTTCTCATAATTTCCTGCATCAAAATAAATAAATTACATATTAGTCAATTTTTTGTGAAATCCAAACAAAATAATTTATAAGTGCCATCCATATTATAAAGTGAAACAAAGTTCCATTTATATGATAAAGTGAAAGGACGTGCCATACATATTATATTGGTTTAATGATTTTGTTTGTTTAATCAAATGTAGGCTATGGAAATTCAATGAAATGTGCACCTCCCTTTTATGGATAATGGAACCAATGTTTCTAAATATTTATGTAATTTCCATGCTCAATATTTCCACTTAAAACATTTAAAATATTTTATGTTATGGATGTTTTCAATTTTGTTTTATACTAATTTGTTTTATTGTGGCTTTAAACAAATTATGTTTTAAAAATATTAATATGTTAATAATAATCATTTTTTAATATTTCCTCTATTTTTATTTATATTGTCACAAACTTATCATCAATCCTTGGTTTTGATTTTCACATGTATATTTGACAGGACTAACGAGAAGTGGAAGGAAAAGATATCACAGGATCAACAAGATCCAAAAGACAAAGGAAATCGAAACTTAGTGAACCAATGCAATCAAACCTAGTACAGAACTCATGATCAGAAAAAAGGCCAGGTGAAGTACCGAAATGCTTACGACTTACACAATTATTGCATTTAATACATTAAAAATAACATATTAGGCCCACTTTACATTTAGGAGATTTAAGTAATAAAACAAAGTAAAATATAGCCTCATCGAACATAGATGTATTAAATTATGGTAGATAGGATGGGAAATTAATGTAAATAACATCATTATAAAAGACAATTTGCGCAACCCAATATATACTATGAAATCTATGTATGAATGTAGGAACACTCTCCAAGCGAGAGTATTTTCTGCAACTTTAAATATTGTCCATAACTGAATGCAGGACCTGTCGTCCATAAGGACTCATCACAGAGCATCCTTAACTTTAAATATAGGACCAATACCAAGTGAGTGTTATTATACGACATCTAGAAATGAATGTAGGTACACTCTCCATGTGAAAGTATCATATGCAACTGTATATCTCATCTGCACCTAAATGCATGACCTATTGTCCGTAAGGACTCATCGTACAATATGCTCAACTTTAAGGCTAGGACCACTCCCAAGAGAGTGTTATTCTATGGCATCTACAAATGAATGTAGGTACACTCTTCATGTGAGAGTATCGTCTGCAAATCTCATCCGCTCCTGAATGTAGGACTTGCCGTCTATAAGGACTCATCGTAGAGCATCCTCATCTTTAAAGCTAAGACCACTCCCAAGAGATTATTATTCTACTGTATCTAGAAATGAATGTCGACGCACTCTCCATGCAAGAGTATCATCTGCAGGACCATACTTAGTCGGTAAGAGATAGGACCACTCTTAGGAGTGGAGTGTTATTATCTGCAAGACCATCCTCAAAAGAGGACACTATCTTCCACAAGTGAATCTCGTACCTCATCAACAGCTGCAGGAGTTCTTGGCCCCTTTTGTATTAGAGCATCACTTCCATGCCATCATCAATGACAATCTCATAATTACTTCCCCTTTCTAGGGAGGATCCATATCATCAACTTGCTCCCCCTTTTTCCGAGGATCGTTTATATCTTTGACGTGTTCCACCTTTCTGAGGAGGGTCCATATATTCGTCATTCCTCCTTGCAAGGAAAGTCTGTATCATCATCATAAATGTTCCTCCTTGAGAGGATGGATCTATATCATCCTTGTTCCTCCTTACGAGGAAAGTCTTTTCAGACTACACCAAACTTGTCACGAAAGTATTCAAAATTTAACTATGATAGAGGCTTGGTCAGCACATCAATAACTTGCTCATCGGTACTCACATATTAGAGTTTTATAGCTCCCTTCTGTACTATACACCTTATTTAAAAATATCAAATTTATATGTGATTTGATTTATCATGGAACATAGGATTCTCTGTCATCTTTATATAACTCTGGTTGTCACATAGAATCACTATGGTATCCAAATCCATTTCAAATAGACCTAACATCAACTTCTGAAGCCATATCACTTCACAACCAACAAAGCAAGCTTCTATGTACTCTGCTTCAGCTGTGCTGAGAGCAACACTGGATCGTTTCTAGGCTAAACCATGAGATCATGGTGGATCCTAGACAATAACATCCACCTGAGGTCGTATTTTTGTTTGCGGCACTTCCCTCCCAATCTGAATCTATGTATACATACAATCTGTAATCATGATCTCTATCATAGTATAGTTAGAAGTCTATCGTACCTTTTAGGTATCTCATCACTTGCTTTACATCTATCAGGTGAACCCATCTAGGTTTAACTAAATACTGACTCAAGGTGTTCACAAAAAAGAATATATATGGACTTGTATTCATCAGATACATAAATGACCCAATAATATGTCTGTACTGAGTCATATCCACTAACTCTGATGATTTATTAGATAACAGCTTCAGGTTGGTATCCATGGGTCTAGCCATGGATTTACAATGCAACATATCAAATATTTTCAATACTTCAACTGCATACTTTCCCTCGTTCAGAAAGACTCCTTCTTAGATCTGCCACACTTTTAGCCCGAGAAAATAGAGCATCAATCCAAGATCTTTCATCTCGAATTCTTCATCTAGCTTCTTCTTGCAATCTACAATCTATTTCTCATTTCCTATCAGAAATAAATCATCCACATACAACAATAGTATGACAGGTTCATCATCCATAACCTTCATGTAAATGTTAGGATCAACTTTACTTTTGGTAAATCCCAAGCTTGTCAAGAAGCTATCTATTCTTCCATACCAAGCTCTAGAAGCTTGCTTTAGTCCATATAGATCCTTTTTCAACTTACATACGTGAGTCACTCTGTCTTTGACTTAAAATCCTTGTTGTTATTCAATGTACATTTCTTCCTCAATCATACCATTCAGGAAGGTTGTCTTTACATCCATCTAGTGTAGATCCCACTTCATCATGGAAGCAAGTGCCATGCTGGTTCTGATGGAAGTGTATCTTGATACTAGGGAAAATGTTTCTTCATAATAAATTCCCTCTTTCTAAGAGAATCATCTGGCCACAAGTCTTTCCTTCTATTTTTCAATAATTCCATTAGCTGCATGTTTTATCTTGTAGATCCACTTTGAAGATACCACACTCTTGTTTCCGAGTTTGGGTACTATATCCCAAACAACAATCTTCATTATTGACTAGTATTCTTCATTAATTTCTTCTACCCATTATTTCTTATGTGCACCTTCCTCATAGCTGGTGGGTTCTTGATCTACAATATCACACATTAAAGCTACATAAATGGAGAATGGCTTTGATCTCTTGCTTGTTCTTGTGGAGCCTTCTGTAGCTCCATACTTCTCTACTTCTTGTATGATTTCTCTTACCCAAGACAGTTTTCTCTTTTCCATAGTAGGGGGTTCCTAAGGTTCTAGCATATCATGATCTTCTAATGCTACTATTTCAGAAGAGGGTTCAACTTCTACCTTTCTTGGAGGTACATCCTATTCATGTACTTCTTCAAGATGACACCTTCTGGTTTTATTAAGAGTTGTTTCTTCGTTAATTGTTACATCCCTACTAATCTCTATATTATGGAATCCTAAAATGTATATCCTCAAGGCTTTGGAGACTTTACAATATCCAACAAATATTCCCTTCTTTCTGGAAGGATCCAACTTGGTTCTCTTTTCTTTTAGAATGTGAACATATATTGGACAGGATAATATCTTGAGATGTCTCACTTCAGGTTTCTTTCATGTATACATTTCTTCAAGAGTCTTGAATACAAGAGCACTATGAGATAATCTATTATGCACATACATAGTTGTTCTTGTTGCTTCATCTCATATATGCATGGGGAGCTATTGATCATGAATCATTGTCTTCATTGCTTCCATAAGGGTTCTATTCTTTCTTTCTGTAACACCATTCTATTAGGGATTGTAGTGAGTGGTTAGTTCCCTCTTGATTCCATCTTCTTTGCAAAATGATTTAAATTATTTTGAAGTATATTCTCCACCATTATATGTTTTGAGTGTCTTAATTCTTCTTTATGAATGGTTCTCTATCAAGGATTTTAATTTCTTGAATTTATCGAACACGAGAGTCTTTTTCTTCAAGAAGTATATCCATGTCTTTCTTGAATAGTCTTCAATAAATGTAACATAATATTCATATCCTCTTAAACATGTGGAGGGAATAGGACCACATACATTAGAATGAAGTAATTCCTACGTACCTTTAGTCTTTGTTTCACTCTTCGAAAATGGATTCTTGATGTTCTTTCCTCTTTCGCATCTTTTGGAATATGAACAACCAAATATATTGAGATAATCTATTCTACACATACACAATTTTTCTTGATACTTCATCCCATAGGTGCATGGGAAGGTATTGGTCATGAATCATTGTCTTCACTACTTCCATAATGGTTCTATTATTTCTTTCTACAACACCATTCTATTGGGGATTGTAGGGAGTGGTTAGTCCCCTCTTGATTCCATCTTCTTTGCAAAATGCTTCAAATTCATTTGAAGTATATTGTCCACCATTATCTGATCTGAGTGTCTTGATTATTCTTTCTGAATGGTTCTCTATCAAGGCTTTGAATTTCTTGAATTTTCGAAACACTTCACTCTTTGTATTCAAGAAGTATATTCATGTATTTCTTGAATAGTCATCAATGAATGTAACATAATATTCATATCCACTTAAATATGTGGAGGGAATAGGACCACATACATCCAAATGAATTAATTCCAAAGTACCTTTAATCGTTGTCTCACTTTTTGAAAATGGACTCTTGATTTTCTTACCTTTTGCACATCCTTTGAAAGTATCCTTATGATTAGTCTTTAGATATGGTAAACCTATTACCACTTTTATCACATAGGGTAATGATTTGTAGTTGATGTGAGCAATCCTTCTATGCCATAGTTCACTTGATCTAGTTGTGTCATGGACAAGGGTTGTTTTTGGATGTCCATTGAGCTTGTATAATCCTCTTTCTTCTTCACTAATCACCACATCATCTTCAATTGACTTTCCTTTGGTGCACATGAGTAATTTTCCATCTATAAAATAAACTGAATATCCTTTCTTATCTAGTGCTGAGATGGAAAGTAGGTTCTTTTTCAAACCTGGTACATAAAGTACTTCCTTCATCTTCATGGAAGTTCCAGATTCAAGCTTGTAGCTTGATTAACCAATTCCTTTGATGGGATATTGATGGCAATATCCTAATGAAAACTTTTTAGGAGAGTTCTTTTCTTCAAGTCTTGATAGATTTTGGTTCTTCCTTGTCATGTGCTTTGAAGCACCACTATGAATAAGCCTTGTGTATTCTCCAGGGATTATAGACCCAGAGAGTGAAAATATTGTTAGAATAATCAACCCATAGTTTACCCACTTAGACATTAATTCATTTTTTTTGTCTTATTTGCCTAGTTCATGTGTCCCACCTTGTGAAAGTTGCTATTTGCCTATCCATAGAGGTCAAAATTGCCACATTTGACTCATGTAGCACATGGGAGAGCTAAAGGAATCAATTCTACTTTATTCTTGGCCTCCTAGGATCCCTTCTGCTTTTTCTGCTTTATTGCCTGCTTTTTCAGTGTTTTAAGGAAAAAGGAAAAGCTAGACTAGGTGAGGTTGACTTTTTTTTTGTCCTACACATCCTCCTCTCTTTTCTCCATGAAAAAGCATGTATGAGCTGCCATTCCACCACTCTTTAGCTTGCCTATGCCTTTTTTCCAATTTGTGAGCTCCATGACAAATTTGGGATCAGCTTTTTACACCTATGGGGGATTTGCTTATTTTTGGTAAGCCTGCTTTATGCTAGATTTGGATGCCTCCTCATGCATTTGATTTCTTGATGTATTATATTTATTCAGCAACCTATGTTATTACAGGGTTGGCTATTGTACACTCATTTAATACAATTTAGTGTTACAGCTCCATATTCAATCTCTCTTGGTAGCAATTTTGCATGATCAATTGATAATTGTTGTGAGTAAAATTAATATATTTCTGGCCTTAATTTCCACATGGTATCAGAGCCATTTTAGGTTGTTTCTCTCCTTCAAAAATTGTTTTGCAGGTTCGACATCAAGACTGGGAGCCTTCTACTGACAACCGGGACAGATTTTCTAGAGCTATGGATCAATCACAGAAAACTATCTTAACTCCCTTCAATTTATTTGAATGGAAAGCAGAGATGGAGATACTGTTGAGAGAGAAATGCCTCTACAAGGTGACTATGGAAACAGAAGCAGAGCCCAATGCAGCTGCAGAGAAGATAAAATGGCACAACAGGAGGGATGAGGCTTATGGCCTCCTGTGCCTGAGTATTTCAAGAGACCTCCTTTTCCATTTCGATGGATTGACATCACCGAATGAAGTATGGGAGAAGCTTGCTTATATTTTTGGAAAGATAGATGAGATAAGGGGACATCAAATTGAGAATGAGTTGATTTCTCTGAGTCCAACAAGATTTGAATCCCTGCAGCTATATTTCTCCAAGTTCAAAGCACTAGTTTTGCAGCTGAACAGTGTGGTATTGAAAAGAAAGATGATCAGTTCATACTGGCCATCCTCTCGAAGCTGGGCCCTGATTATTCAATGTTTATTTCAACCTTCTATGCCACAAAACTAACAGCTCGAACCTGGAAGATGCCTAGCCTTGCATATTTCATGGAATCTCTCACACAAGAACAGGACAAGCTGGTGATG
>LPNX010966488.1:245146-281497 GCA_001517045.1 Pseudotsuga menziesii
GTGCACCATTCCAAATATGCCTTGGACTTGCTAAACAAATTCAAAATCAAGGATTGCAAAGCAAGCAAAACTCCTTTCCTTTCAGGAGTGAAGCTGGAAGAAGTTGATTCTTCACCGATGGTAAACAATACACTGTATAGGCAATTGATTGGATGTTTGTTGTATTTGACACATACTCGACCTGATATTTGTTATGCAGTAAGTGTGGCTTCTAGATTCATGGATCAGCCTCAAGAGATCCATTGGAAAGCAGCCAAAAGGATCCTTAACTTTGTTCAGGGAACAAGGACACATGGGATCTTCTATAAAGCAAAATCTGATCTTGAATTGATTGGATTTACTAACAGTGATTGGGCAGGTGATAGCATAGAAATAAATTCCACATTAGGATATGTGTTCATGCTTGCAGAAGGGCCAATCAGCTGGTCAAGAAAGAAACAGAGTGCCATTGCACTCTCATCTACAGAAGCAGAGTACAGAGGAGTTGTTAATGCAGCAACTCAATGTTTATGGTTGCAGGGTTTACTTGGAGAGTGCGGTTTCGAACCTGATTACTCAACTACCATCTACTATGATAACCAGAGTACCATTTGAATCTGCAAGGATCCAAATCAGAAGCAGAGAACCAGACACATTGAGATCCATATGCACTACATCAGAGAACTTGTGCATGATGGCACCATTCACCTACTCTTCTGTTCATCTTCAGAACAAGTAGCTGACAACTTCACCAAAGCATTTTGTGAGAAGACCTTCAGCAATATCAAATCACTGCTAGGGATTGCTGATCATGATATGAAAGCATGAGTGAAGACAAGATTCTACAATTTTGTTTTACAGTCCATGTTTAAGGGAGGATTTTCCCAAGTTGGTTTTGCCTCTTTCCTTGTTTAAATGGATTTGCAGTATGTAAAGGGTGACTAAGCTTTGTTGCTAGGCCCTATAATTTTCTAA
Organism: Pseudotsuga menziesii; assembly: GCA_001517045.1. NCBI lineage: Eukaryota > Viridiplantae > Streptophyta > Pinopsida > Pinales > Pinaceae > Pseudotsuga > Pseudotsuga menziesii. The sequence continues at coordinate 246,101 of LPNX010966488.1, forward strand.
TATATTACTCATAAGTCAGGCTTAAGGGGGGGTGTTAGAATAATCAACCCATAGTTTACCCACTTAGACATTAATTCATTTATTTTTGTCTTATTTGCCTAGTTCATGTGTCCCACCTTGTGCATGTTGCTATTTGCCTATCCATAGAGGTTAAACTTGCCACATTTGACTCATGTAGTGCATGGGAGAGCTAAAGGAATCAATTCTTCTTTATTCCTGGCCTCCTAGGCACCCTTCTATTTTTTCTGCTTTATTGCCTGCTTTTTCAGTGTTTTAAGGCAAAAGGAAAAGCTAGACTAGGTGAGGTTGACTTGTTTTTTGTCCTACACATCCTCCTCTCTTTTCTCCATGCAAAAGCATGTATGAGCTTCCATTCCACCACTCTTTATCTTTCCTATACCTTTTTTCCAATTCGTGAGCTCCATGACAGATTTGGGATCAGCTTTTTACACCTATGGGGGATTTGCTTATTTTTGGTAAGCCTGCTTTATGCTAGATTTGGATTCCTCCTCATGCATTCGATTTCTTGATGTATTCTATTTATTCAGAAACCTATGTTATTACAGGGTTGGCTATTGTACACTCAGTTAATACAATTTAGTGTTACAGCTCCATATTCAGTCTCTCTTGTTAGCAATTTTGCATGATCAATTGATAATTGTTGTGAGTAAAATTAATCTATTGCTGGCCTTAATTTCCACAAATATTAATACATATTCTTCTACATCTTATTCTTTTTCTTTTCTCTTTCTATAGGTTTCTTCTTATTCTTCATCCTCATCTTCAGCTAGTTGATCATGATGTCTTTTGTTGTTGTTATTATTCAATGGACACTCTCTAGTAAGGTGTCCTATCTTATGACAGTTGTAACATTGATATTTGGAGTAGTCTTTGTTTTGACTATTTTCTCTTTTGTTTTGAAACTTCTTTGGAGGTCTATACTCCTTGTGACTATCCTTCTTGAAGTTTGATTGTATTCTTCTTCTGGTATGGGTAGCCAGAGATTGATCATATTCTTGAGGTATAGCTTCTCTATTAACTACTCTAGCTTCCTATTGGATGTAGTCTTCCCATACAATGTCAAACTTCATACTTTGTTTTATGGGACACATAGTTTGTTTGAATGACGACACCCTAGGAGCCTTTTTACCTTTGCATATATTTTGTATCAAATCTAAGCTTACCAACCCCGGTTGATAATTAAATATTAGGTGTATTTAAGATAGTAAAACACACCCAACACTTTTGGCACCATTGTCGGGGAGTTGTTTTATAAGGTAGAATAAATAGGGTTCCTTTATGAAGTTTAGATAGATACATATATTATTTTTATATTACACAGTAAGAGGGAGGGTAGAACAGTAAGACACAAAGACAACTCACTATGAAATTCTAGGAATTTTCATGCTGTAACAGCCAGACACATCCACTATAGTGGGGTGACCCAAATCCTTGTTGTTCCTTTGTAAGTGTGTATTTTTTGCATTTGTCACGTACTTGTTTTTTTAGAATCGGTGCATCTGTTATAACAGGTGCCCCCAAACCCAGTAACAATAGTAATAGTAAAAGTTTCCTTTAATTTAGTTTTCTTTTCATGAACAGACTTAGAGATCCTCAAGGTAGATTTATTAAGATAGGAAAATCTATCGACATTTCTACTAACTCTTCCAGGGGACATAATACCCCAACTACTAACTCACCAGAAAGGTATCGAAAAACACCTAAAGGGATTAATTCTGCTTGGAAACCTAAAGAAAATCTTCCAAGAGATCTTACTAAAGGAACCATAGAAGGAGAAGGAACCTTGACCATAGGTCCCGAGGACCTCATTCCGGAATAAATTCAAAAGGATCAACCACTAGTAACCTCTAGTTCTCCACTAGTCACAAAACCAAAGGATACGACCTTTTCACTAGTAGGAAGTCCGAATTTTGTTGACCTTGTTGATCTTGAGCAGGTAAAATCTCTCTTTGGAAACCCCATAGATACAGTCATCTCAAAAATTGAGACATCCACAATAGAATCTACTATCCCTCTAGGGTTCAATAGGAAAATGGTTGACCAAAGGGAGATCTCGCCCGAAACAGAGCGTTGGGATGCTCCATTATCACCTCGAAAGGAGCTTCATAGGTATATTTATATTAAAAACCCAGCCTATATGGAGGAACGCAGAGAGAACGAATATCGTAATGAAGTTAGAAATAATGAAGGAGAAGGAGAAAATCAAACTGAGGCTACCTTCGTGTTTCTTATTCTAGATATTGTACTAGATGTAAATATGAAAAACAATCCTCCTTCTTTACCTACCTTTTATGGAAAAAGTAATGAGGACCTGGACACATTCTTGTTCAGGTTTGATATTATCTGTAGGAGCTATAATTATCTACAATATGCTCACAAACTAAAACTCTTTCCCACTGCATTAAAATATTCTGCCTTGCGATGGTTCATGGGATTAGGTGAATCCACTATTAGGACTTGGGATGACATGAGAACCTCATTCTTGTAAAAGTATTAAGAATACTACAAACCTAAAGATTATTGACACGATATATTCAAGATACAACAACTTGAAGATGAAATCCTAGAGGATTATCTCGAAAGGATCATTTATACACTTCATAAATCAAAGTATCATGACCTTTGAGAAGATGCAATGTGTACAATTTTTCTCAAAGGAATCTTCGAGGGCTTTCTAGAGAGTCTTAATCTCATGGCAGCCGGTGATATTTCTCATAAGACCTTTGCATAGATTGGTGATATGTGTAAAACTTATTCTATAAGTAGGGGGAAAGTTGGGAAAAACTTTCAAGAGCTTTATAGTATAAAGGTAAGAGGAAATGTTCCTATTTCACGAGGGGTTACAAGGATGGGATTGGGTAACCTATTGGAAAATTTTAATACTGACATCTTAGGAGCCATGGGTTCTCAATTAGATCCTTTAAAATAAAAGAAAAGGCAAGATGAAGAATAGGCAGCAATGAGTATTTTTTGTCCAAGTTGTAGAACAAAACATCCCCAAAGGGAATGTTCGTTAAACAATATCTCTATATGTCACATATGTATAGAGGAACATCCGACAGATAACTGCCCATCCTTGCCTGGATTGCAAGCCATTTATAAGAGTGGGGATGTAGGTGAAACATCTAGGAGGCCTCCTTGGAAATCTAGAGATCAACCATCATACCAGAATTTTCCACCACAATCCCCACCCTATTACTCTCCATACCAACAACCCCAACAATGGAACAATCCCAGTTGGCAGATTTGGCCACCTCAGTATCCTCCTCCTCAATTTCCACAGTAATAGTATTGGTCAGAAGGGTGGAGAGGACAGTCATACCCTCAGTCACAACCTATAACTCCACCTAATCATCCTTATCCTCAGCATCAACTGAATTTCCAGCAGCATTTACCTAGATTTGTACCTCCAGTAACTCTCATTGCAAAACAACCTCATCATTTCTAGAATACAAATCCTCTGCGACCGACATTATTACTTGCACAACCGATACCTAACCCTAATAATAAATCAACTCAATCTCTTAACAATATTGAGTTGCAAACTCTTCTATCCTACCTTGTCTCAATTGTACCTGTACATGAGATTCAATTACAGTCTGGAAGAGTTGTTAATGAAAACCCAGAACATCAGTCGTCATTCGTGAGGAAAACGAAGAAGAAGAAGATTCAAATGAACCCATTAATGATGCAATCTTGGAGGATGTGAACATTCCAAGAGTTCCAGTCCCTACCCATCCTCCGCAAGAACCTATTCGAGAACAAAGAATTCCTCCATTTCCAGCAAGACTAGTAATAGAAAAACCTGTAGTCCATTCCGAGTATGATATATTGAATGAATTAAATCATATCTATATCAAAATTCCATTATTGCAAGCTATTAAAGATATACCAATTTACAGTAAGGTGATAAAGGAATTATGCATTGAACTCCCAGGGAAGAAACAAAAAGACCCCCTTACAATTCATGTCATAGGAGCAATGTCTGAATATATGTCAGATCAGTCCCGGATTGCAAAATATACAAATACAAGAGCCCCAATAGTGACTGTAATTATAAATAATACTGTCATAGATAACACATTAATCGATTTAGGATCAGCCATCAATATGATGACCACCGCAGTTTTAGAAGTTTTACAGTTGGGACAATTTCTTCGACCTACCCCTCCTATCTTGGAACTGGCATATCGTACTACGGTAAAGCCTGCTGGAGTCCTGGGTGACATTATTGTATCAGTAGCTTCATGGGAATACCCCATTGACATTATGGTCATAGAATCAAAGGATCCTTCTAAAGGACATCCTATTATTTTGGGAAGACCATGGTTAGCTACTTCCAATGCTTTTATAGGATGTAGGGATGGGGAGATGACCATTTCCAATCGGTTGTCTACCAAAGACTTATTTTATATCCCCTAGCACAACTAGTAACTGAAAATTCATGGTGGTTAAATTGTTCCTTTGGGGAGGAATATTTTGATGACCTTTCCTTTCCTAGTTATTTTTCATGGGCATTGCTGGAGCAGACTACTAAGAATGTATTGAAATTTCCTCCACCACTAGTATAGATTTTCCTCAGTCGTTTGCTAAATTTGATCAAATCTTTGGAAATGAGTTTTAGGAAGATATGGCTCTCTTAATGTTTATAGAAACACCTTGTGTCTTCATAATTTAAGAGCATATGGGACCTTTCACCATACCTTGTGAAGTCGGCCCTGAAAAATTTATGCACATAAATGCAGGGTTAGGTGAAGATTAACAAGCTCAACTACTTACGGTTCTTAAAAAACAAGCCGGAGCATTCGCATGGGAATACACTGATATGAAGGGTATATACCCTGACACTTGTATTCACCACATTTATATGGATCCAAATATACCACTTGTAATACAGCTTCAGAGGAGGATGAATCCTACTTTGAAGGATATAGTAAAAGAAGAATTACAAAAACTCCTTACCACCGGTTTCATCTATCTTATTTCTGATAGCAAATGGGTGTCTCCTCTAGTGGTAGTTCCAAATAAAGTTACATGGAAATGGCGTATTTGTGTTGATTTTAGGGAATTTAACAAAGCCACTCTTAAAGACTACTTTCATTTGCCATTTATTGACCAAGTATTAGATACCTTGTCATGTAAGCAATATTTCTCCTTGCTTGATGAATATAGTCGATACAATCAGATACTAATAGCTCCTGAAGATCAAGACAAGACCACTTTTACATGTCCTTGGGGGACATTTGCTTATCGAGTTTTTCCATTTGGCTTATGTAATGCACCCGCTACTTTTCAGCGAGCAGTCTTAGGCATCTTTTTTGATATTATACATGACTGTGTCAAGGTATACATGGATGATTTTACATCCTATGGTAATACTTTCCATGAAGCTCTTGACAACCTCGAGAAATTTTTGTTCCGATGTCAAGAGACAAACTTAGCTCTTAGTCATGAAAAGTGTAAAATGTTACTGACATAAGGTATAGTTTTAGGACACCACATTTCTTCTTAAGGAATTAAGGTAGACCCTTCTAAGATCAAAGTAATAGTTGGCCTTCCCTCTCCAAAAACCCAAAAGGAGGTGACAAGCTTTCTGGGTCATGCAGGATATTATCGTCCTTTTATTGAAAACTTTACAAAGATAGTTGCACCAATGTTTAAATTGCTCATAAAAGATGTAGAATTCCAATGGACAGAATCTTGTCAAAATGCTTTTGAGATTTTAAAATCTAAACTATTAGTAGCACCAATACTTAGGGGCCCTTACTGGACCCTTCCCTTTCATTTATCTACTGATGCTTTCGATACAGCCATAGGAGGATTCCTAGGTCAAAAAGAAGGACAATCACCTTATGCCATTTATTTTATCAGCAAAAATATTTCTCCTACCGAATTAAACTATACCATTACTGAAAAAGAATTTTTGGCAGTAGTTTATTCTATTAATAAATTTCGCCATTATATTATAGGGTACAAATTTTTTGTGCACACCGATCACTATGCCATTATATTCTTAATGAATAAACTGATCACTAATGGTAGAGTTACTCGGTGGCTTCTCCTATTACAAGAATTTAATATTACCATCATTGATCAACCTGGTAAAGAAAACTTAGTAGCGGATTTTCTTTCTCATATACAACACAATAGTGATACTAAACCTATTGATGATACTTTTCCTGACGAACACATGTTTGTTGTATCTGTTTAAACCCCTTGGTTTGCTGATATTGCAAACTGTCTAGTGACTGGAAAAGTACCACACCATTTGGCTCCATACGAGAAATTCCGCATAATATTACAAAGCTCTAACTATTCATGGGTTGATAGTGACCTCTTTCACACTTTCCTAGACCTTATTATTAGAAGATGTGTGCGGGAGGATGAAATGACATAAATCCTCCGAGCATGCCATGATGGACCATGTGGAGGACACTTTTCTGACAAACGGACAATGTACAAAGTACTACACTCTGGTTATTTCTATCCAAGCATTTTTAAGGATGCTTCCAAGTACGTTAAAGGATGTGATAGTTGTCAAAGAATGGGTAGACCCACAACATCATACCAAATTCCTTTACAACCTCAAGTCATGATTGAACCTTTTGAAAAATGGGCTCTTGATTTTGTAGGACCAATCTCTCCCATGTCTCGTAAAAAGAAATATATCTTGGTTTGCACAAATTATGTTACCAAGTGGGTAGAAGCTAAAGCTTTGTTTAGGGCTACAGAGAAATCTGTAGTAGAATTCATATATGAAGAAATATTTACATGGTTTGGTGTACCTAGAGAAATTGTCATAGATCAAGGTACTCAATTCACTTCCAAATTAATGCAAGAGCTCACTACGAAGTATGGTATCCGACATTGCAAGTCTTCACCTTACCATCCTCAGGCTAATGGCCAGATAGAATCAACCAATAAAGTATTAGAAGCTATTTTAACCAAGACCATTCACTTACATCATAAGGATTGGGTGGATAGACTTCCATAGGCTTTATGGGCCTATAGGATAACATGGAGAAATACTATCGAACATACCCCCTATGAGTTAGTTAATGGAAAACAAGTCTTTTTTCCTATTGAATTTCAAGTTAAAACCTTTCGTATGGCAACACACTTAGGTATGGATTTGGACGAAGCACAGAAACAATGAATCGTACAGATTAATGAATTAGATGAAATTAGACCGGATGTGCTCCAAAGAACCATGCTAATACAGAATCAATGGAAGCAATGGCATGATAAATTTATCAAGCAAAATCAATTTAATGCCAGAGATTGGGCATTACTATTCGATTCACGATTTAAAAACTTTAAAGGAAAATTAACTACCCATTGGTTGGTCCCTTATGAAGTAGTTACGGCTTTTGGCAATGGATTAGTAAAAATTAAAACAATTGATGGCTCAGAAGTTTCCTTTATAGTGAATGGACATAGACTTAGGATTTACCACCAACCAACATCTAGACAGGATTTCGTACAAAATGTTTTACAGCAAAGAGAAATGGAATTGATTGAAGAGGAAGTTATTCCTCCTCCTCCCGATATGTGAAATCATTTTGGGTTATCATCACTTGTATATATGTAGATATGTTTTTGCTTCTATGAAAAACTAAGAGTCACTTTTGATAAAATAAATTACATGCGACTCTTTTGCTTTCTATGTTTGTATGAATAAATTGAATCATCTAACAAGTGGTTTTGCAGTTTGACCATGGATACTTTATCTCTATAAGCATCTCATGAAGTATTATCTGGAAAAGGTAATTACGCTATTAAGGTATCTTAAACTTTCTTAATTTGCAGTTTGTAGTGACAATTAAGGCTAACTCCTTGCATATCATTCTTAACTGCTCCTTTTATGATTCAGATCATTTCTGATATTTTTATTCGGACATGTATATTTCTGATTTGTTGTTTCAAACAGTGCTTGATAAGACCTATTTTCATTATCATTCATCTTGTGCCTAGGGATTACTAGTTCATCCTGTACTTGTTATCAAAACTTGTCTCTCAAATATCTATTTGTGATAACTCGAGAGTACACTACAACAAAAACTGGATTTAGCGCCGGATTTTAGTGTAATTTTTTCCCAATTGTGCTGAACAATCCAGTGCTAAACCTGGCACTATTGTACATTTTCATAAAACGCCATCTATTGCATCTTTGTTTCCATCCTTTTTAACATCTATTTTTGCATCCATTTTTGCGCCCAATTTTTTGCATCTAATGTTATGCCTTTATTTGCACCCAATTTTTCAACTTCTATTGCATATTTTTTTGCGTCCTTTGTTACATCCTTGTTTGCACCCAGTTTCATGCTCATTTTTGCATCCAATGTTGCGTCGTATTTTGCTCCTAGTTTTTCAACGAGTCTTGCACCCAATTTTGCACCATGTTTTACATAAAATTATGTGTCCAATTCTGCATCTAGGTTTGCATCCAATTTTAGGCCCAATATTGCGTCTAGTTTTGCATCCAAATTTACTTATAATGTTGCATCCCCATTTGCATCTAATTTTGTATCTTGTTTTACGTATTTTTTTGTATCCATGTTTGTGCCAAATGTTCCATCTCGTTTTACGTCATATTTTGCATCTAGGTTTACACCTAGTGTTGCATCCCGGTTGATGTCTTTTTTTGCATCTATGTTTGAGCCCAATTTTACACCCAGTGTTGCGCCTAGTTTTGTGCCTAGTTTTGCGCCCATGTTTGTATCTAATATTGCATCCAGTTGTGTGTCCAATGTTGCATCCCATCTTGCATTCAATATTACATCTAGTTTTACATCCAATGTTTTGTCCCGTCTTGCATCTAAAATTGTGTCTCGTTTTAAGTTTTTGTTTGCACCAAATGTTGCTTCTAGTTTTGTGTCCATCGATACACCATATTTTGTGCTCAATTTAATGTCCAATTTTACATCTAGTTAGGAATCCACTTTTTCATCTATTGTTGCATCTAGTTTTGGACCTATTATTACATCTAGTTTTGAGTCATTAATTGTGTCTAGTGTTGAGTCTCTTTTTGCATCCAATTTTGCATTTAGTGTGACATCCATTTTTGTGTCCACATTTTTGTTTGACATCAAGTCATATTTTGCATCCACTTTTGTGTTTGGTGTGACGTCCACATTTACATCATGTTTTGCATTTAGTATTGTGTCTAATATTGCATCCATATTGCACTACTACATTTTTTAGCTTTAGAAATACATTGCAATATCATTACGGCATGGAGGAATTGAACCACCAATCTCCTACTTGTAAAGCAGGTGCTCTTCCATTGAGCTAGCACCCTTTAAGAATCAGGAAGAGGAGCAATATTAACACATAGATTTCATCATTTGTAATTCTAATAAAAGATGACAACAAAGATAAAGATAAAAGATGACAAAAAAGGTAAAAAAGAGGTGGGATAGCAAAGGTAACAACAAAGGTAAAGATATTGGAAAAAATAATGGACTCAAAATGAAGAAAGGAATAGGATGAGGCATGACATAAAGAGCATGCAAGACTGTAGGAGAACAAAAGAAAATTGCAGAGATTGTGTAAAATATTCAATAAGCAAATAAAATGCTAAAAAAATTGCAAGCCAAAGGAAATATATCAAATATGGAAGGGCACAAAAGTGGATGGACCAACAACAACAACAAGACAACATGGATTGAGGGATTGCCAAAAGCTTGCACGAGATGAAAATTCAAAAAAATAAGATTATTGATGGCAAAAGAATATGCTCGTTTTGGGGTAATTACAATCTTACAAGCTACACTCTTTTTTATCTTTGAAACACATTGAAACCAAAAAAAAGTGTTACCAAAAAATATGACTCAGAAAAATCACAAATTACAAAACCTCATCTATGAACAAGACTATATTCATTCATAGTTAAATTGAAGGCAATAATATAAGTTGTGACAAGTCCACAAAAGAAAGCAAGAATACAACTTACAAAAAATGTGTAGTGCAAGAATGGACAAGTGCAAGCAAAAATAAACAACATTCTATAACCAAAAAGTTAAAATCTCCATCTAAAAAGAATCTAAGATACCATTTTTTATCTAAAACATGGTACATAATATTCTTCCAACCTTTCCATATTTAGTTATTCGAGAGCAAAATATCCACTTGGGATGTTTTGATTATATCCAGTAGAGAATATCTTCAGATTGATTAGTACCCAGGAAATGATAAAATAGTTGATGATCAAGATTGATATTTGTTTATGTTCTTGCATCCAACCCTTCTCCTTCTCTGTTAGGGAAAAACACGTGAATGTTAGGAAAATAAATAAGAAACTGTGATGAAGTACGTAAGTAAATAGAAGAAAGTAAATTTGAAACTATGATAAAGAATAATTAACATGACCATCTAAAATATCATACCCACTTGGGATCTGGATAGCGACAATAAAAAAACCCTTTTTGTCATGAGTACAAGTAATTGATGAAAATTTCACCTATTAGCAATTGTAAAAACCTAACATGAGGAATACGAATTTAAAAACAACTCTATATATTCAATAAAGAAAATTTTAGGAAACTTATAAGCACATGATATATAGAAGTTGGGCCAATGAAACATCAAGTGTTAAAAAAATAGTCTTTATATCCCATTTTCTGTCTCCTAGAAGTTGACTGACAAATTGTTGGTTCCAATATAGAAGTGGTGAAATTTGTGCCACCGATAATAGAAACTTGGCTTTGAAATAAATTCCCATGTGGAATGCAACCCTAAGATTACATGAGACACATATTATAACTTATCATATGTTCCGTCTTCTTGAACTTCTATTGGCATCAGCATGGAAATGTTATTTAAATTAATTTGTTGGTTAAGTCCATTCAAATTCCTACTCATGGAATGATTGATAAATGTTTACTAAGTGGTTAGAAAACTTACCCATGAAAGAGAATCAAAATATGTACTCTTATCTTCCACCCACATAACATTGATCTTCACCCGTTCACTGCCAATGTTGCTTAAGCCAACTACCAAGAATTATTCATTTTCACTCACAGCATAAATATTTAATGCCTCTCATCGATCTTCACTTAGTTTGTTAGGGTCAAGCAAGACCTCTGCTTCTGCTTCCATATTTTCCTAAATATCATAAATTTAGAAAACAGAAATCAAATCATATTTTATGTCCCCACCCAATAGCAAAAAGAAAGAAGAAGAAATAATGAAACAAAGGAAGAACAGTCCAACCAAATTATTAACAAATAACTAAAATGTGTTCAAGCAACACATCAAATTTTCACAAATGAATTTAAATTTACACAAAGAAGTTGATCATAATACTTTAAACAATGCCTTTACCTTCATCTAGATAACCCATTGAACATTCATAATTAATTCAAGGTGCAGCAAATCACACTATTTAAGGAATAAATGCAGTTTTATGAATTAAATCTTTAAGGAACAAACCATATCACCTTCTCTTCTTCAAAATAACTTTTAGAACTATCACTTGATTCTATTTTACCATTTCTTAATTCCATAACTGACCCAATCTTTGCCAACACTGGGGTTTTCTTCGTCTCAGCATTTCACTTCACCATCTATGCAAGACAAATAGAAGTATGTCATTTCCAATCTAAGCGATTAAAAGAATAATACGTTGATTTGGAAAGTATGAAAATGAACATCACTAGCACATGCTATAACACTCATATTAAGATTTCATCTCACCTGACCTACAGGCTATAATAATGAAAGGGAAGGAAATGGCACAAACATGGAATGGGTATATTTTAACATTTTTCTAGTTCGTATTTATCAAAATAAGCAAGTGAGAAAACAGTAAGGATAGAAGAGTAGAATCAAGCTAATTGTACATATTGAACATACAATAAGAATCAAGCACAAAAAAACAAGCTCAAAATTTGAAACTGCACAGAACTGAAATGATACCACATTAAATAACAACAGTGTTATGCAAGAGTAATCAGTATTACCTATCACTTCTTATATCTTTTGGTTTCTCACACTGACTAGAACCTCAAAGAGAATGAATTTATGGTGTGGGCAGTATCTTCTTTCACATGCACAATCATACAAGTATCTACCAATGCATCATAACCATGTAAAAACTGTCCAAGAAAAAAAACCAACGAATTGTTGCACCTATGTATGTAGCTATGTTTGAAGACCATTTGTAATTCTATATGAGGATTTTTGTTTAAAACTTTGCATGAAATTGTCAGTTTACAGAAACTTGTACTACCCTTTTGGAGCAACTTGCAACATTTCTATTTTAATTTTTCAAGGAAAAAATAATCCTTTTAACCCCTCAAGTACCTATATGTTTCAGACAATAAAGGGTGTATCCAATATTACATAAATTTCACCACTTCAATATATTAGGATTCTCTCATCTTCTGTTATTCCTCTGTCAATTAGAAATATCTCATCATTACGGGTTATTCTTCATTCAAATAGAGATGACCCTCATGTTGATGTAACACAACACTCTGATGTTGAAACCAGAAGCTACTGAAAACACGCCAAACTGCTTTCCAAAGATCTGATCCAATGTCTTCTGTCAAGTGGCAATAGTAGTAACACCATCTTGTAATTGTTTGTGGGTTATAAAACTACTTGAAATATTATTTTGGATTTTTCCAAAATGCACCATATTAACAACCATGCATTTACTCAACAAATAGGATAAAAACACCCTAGATAAGCTTAAATTCCACTAGGTATGTATTATTGCTATTATTCTTGTCTGTAGGTCACCAAAAACAAGGCGTTCAACCCCATACTCTTCAACTCATTCATTCTAAACCTGGGAACACCTATTCCTTTTGATGATGCACATGTTGAACATTGTAGGTTTGAATTTTCCCCAAAGTGTGCTATAGGATAGACTGACAACAATCTAAAAATTATGCCAACTATAATCACGGTTCCCTGACCATGACTCTAAAATTTGCAAAGTGCCCATTAAAAATTCCAATGTTGGAAAATCCGGTTCCTCTTGGATGCTCCTAAAGGTCTGTAACTATAGCAGGAATTCCCAAAATGGGAATCAAATAGGAGATCATTTCTACCACGAGGATGGAACATGCTTGGGATTTCTTTCAATTTAGGTTCAAGGATGGTACTTCCTTCATTATTCATAGGTACCTCAGATACATATGTATTTCATTCCCAAAAAGTTAGAACTGTATCATTAAGAACCCATAGGTAACAGTCATGCAATGAGGGGGGTAACATATACAAAAGTGCATAAACAAAATTTTTGTTCAAAGGGTGTAATTGTCCTTTAAACAACTTGCAGAATAATGCAGAATCATTTAGGGAGTGCAATACCTCCCCCTCTTAATTTCAATGACTTGATAACTAGAAAAAGATTGTCAAGGAGGCACTCAATGTAGGGAATAAGAGTGCAAAAGTCAAAAACTTGATAGCATAAGATGAACCCAAAAAAAGGAATTAATGTTCTATCAAAAAGAGACCTCACCTTTATTTCTCAAAACCCTATTTCTAGTTTATTCATAACCAAATCCAGGTTCAAGGCCCTCAAATTCCATGCAACAGGGATTCAAATCCTCTCAAAGGAATAAGTGAAAAGCATGGCCTTGAAATGGAAAATGTAAAAAGAAATAACCACACATAAAAAGAAAAACTACCTCAAACAGATCATTATGAAGCACACGGAGAAGGTGAATAAACAACATGTAGTGATTGCAATGGAGAGGATATGAAGGAAAAATATTACCTACAGTCACAAATGAATGAGAGATGTTTAGTGCAATCCTTGTCAAACAAAATGCATCCAATATATGAATTTTGCAGTGGATTATCAAGGAGACCCAAGTTCACTTCTAAACAAGGAACCTTAATCACAACTAGGGGAGTTCGAGAGAAATTTATCTGATAATGACATATCAAGCTAAATAAAGAGAAGAATAAGAAAGGAGTAGTAATTCTTAACATCCTTAGAAGGTTTCCAATAGAGAAGTACATTTACAAGTGGTATGCTGACAACTAGGAAACCAAGGACTAGAAAGCGGAGTCATTATGGAGAGAGATAGTATATGAGCATATTACTGAGATGTTTACTCTAAATTTTTTCCATACTGGATTTTCCTAACCAATAATTTCCATATTGTCCAGTATTCAAATTCAAACCATAGATCTTTTGACTATGCATTCGAAGTAAAAAGATTTAAATCAATTAGGATACCGATAAATATTAGGTGCATAAATGTTGTAAGACAAAGACATTAAAAAAGGCAGAAGAGATGGAGATCAGAAAAATGTTTGGACTAGAAAAGTAGAGGACCAATAATTTCCAACTTACAACAAACTATGGCACGGGAGCTTTATAACTAGTGAAAGTCAGGTACAATAGGGACACTAGCCCAGCTATGGTACGGCATTCAGATGTAGATAGTTTCTCATGCATGATGCAATAACCATGTCAAATGAGAAGAAAAGCAACGAAACAAAATATTTCCAAAAACAATCTAGTCACAGAGACCCCAAACGTAACCCAGAATGAGCACATGCTGAGATGAAGACAGGAGTGCCTGAAAGTCACAAGATAAAATATTCAGTGAATGTATATTTCCTTGCCCAGTAAAATTCCCAAGCAAACAATACATCCATTTCATCATGTGACTATGCATGTCAACAAACATAGGTCCACTTAATGTTAAGTAGTCTAGAGTCCCAGACTCAAGATACATCCTATTGACACCATGAAACAATTCACAAAATAACAATATATTTAATACAAGCACAGGATATTTTAATTTTTTTCCATAGGTCAAAGGATGATTCTTTCATGCATTAATCATTCACTTTACTGAAAATTTTAAAAAGAGATTTCTTTATCTACAAATTGCAGAAAAATATTAAATTGTATTTGTGAAGAGCAACATCAATTTGAGTTCAGAAATCTATGAAAAAATACAATACACCCTTACAGAATTTATTTGCTATCTCGCCTCATAAAAATCAAGCACATCTTGAGTAATGCTAAGACGGATATTTCTCCATGAATATAAAATTACATTAAGCTCAAAACAACGTAAGTATAACCACAATCAATCTATGCAATTGGATAGACTGAATAATTTGGTTTGAAGTTTGAACCCCCAAAAGCAAGAAAAAACCCAAAGTTTGTTTGAATATGATATGTAGAGCTAAGCATGAAAACAAACCATCATTGGGTTACATCAATGGATTCTAAAGAGTCAGCAACGCTATATTTTCATACTGATTTTCTCCTCCATTATAATATTCTTTGACCTTTGTTTAGTAGGTCTAACATTTGAGAAATAAAAGACAAATATTTGTCCGCTTAGTTGTTCTGCACTTTCTATGCAGAGCATGTTCTGGTCCAAAACATGACATATATGATTCCACAACTTTGAATGGCATTTTCAAATTGGTTGTTTGGGTACTAGGGATGGTATATCCAAACCTGATCAAACTACTTTACTAATTTAACCTAACTTCAATCTAGAACAAATACTGGCATATGAACGTTCTACCTACTTCAGTTTTCGTGGTGATATCTACGAGCAAACTCATGGTGTTGCCATCTTTTTAAATATTGTGAAGATTTTCAAATCATTTGGTAATATTTCTTTTCAAGTTGGGAGGATTGTATGATGTTAATAACTGCACAAACATATGGAATGTAAGTTCTGACATTATCGCATTTCATGACTTAACAATTCCTGGGACATGAATCATAAATATTGAAATTATAAATTCTTGGAAGCTAATATCTATACACACTGCATTTTCAATCTCCATTTCATGAAGTAAAAGGAAAACCAGTAGTATATTTTTTCACATTCAATCTCCATTTCATGGAAGCTAATATCTATACCCTGCACTTGAACCCAAAGGAAATGTCGATCTAGGAAAAATTTTGGACCTTGCTATCAAACAGAATGCATAGTATGGAGAGGAAGACTATATGATAGACAAATCCAAGAAAGAGGTTTAGATTTCGGCTCCCTCTGTCTCAAGGTGTTAGTGAGAGGGTGGCAAGAGAGAAAGGGCTCACAATCAAAGGCTAGGGAGGCGAGTAGAAGGAAGAAATGCATGAGTATAAAACAAGACAAGGTCAAATTGCTGCTAGGTGAGGATGTGACAATATCCTATCTATAACACTCACTAGATTACCAATAATAGTCGTTATAAAGGAAAACATCTGAACCTCAGCATCTTGATTGACATAGGTCCCAACATAGTAAAATCCACTTAGAATTCCATGGACAAACCTAAAAGTATGTCATCCTAGAACATGATACTTGGACCTAATGTGTTCAAAAAAAAAACCTTCAGACATGAATAGGGTATCTTGGACAGCAAAAGAAATAAGAAATAAACATTACAGGAAAATCAAAAAACAATGGGAAAACAACAAACTTAAAAGCACTTTATCCATTTGAGGACTAAGCCAAGCGCAAAAATCATGTCATTCATTAAAAAAACACTATCAATTCCTGTGAACTGAAAGAAGAGAAGTAATGTGCATACCTTGGAAGCTTCAACCCATTTTTTATCTATGAATTCAAGATGGGGGCGCAGTTTGGCATGATTAAATATCATCTCTTCTTTTGTCGCATGGAATGCTCAGTTTTTGCAGAAGTTTCACTACAGTCACAATTCAATACATAAAACAAACTGTTCATGCCATCATGGACCCAAAAAAATTCAAAACAGCCATGTCACTAAAAACTTACAAATTTAAGAATATAGCATAGGACTTAAAACATGTAGCAAAAGCAAATGAATACTAAAGCTTACCCATCAACCCACAAAAATGCTTGAAGGTTCTTGGAGGACAAATTTGAGGACTCCCTTGTATAAGCACTTTCTTCAGAGTTTGCACATAAATAGCACTAAGCGTTCCAACCTTGTTAATAGGGTTATCTAAAATTGCCAATAGATCCTATTTACATTTAGATGATTATTAGCATTAGAAATTTGGAATGAACCTTAGGAAGATATTTAAAACTTGTTACAAAGAAAATAAAAAACCAAACTGACCTAGTAAACAATATTAGGCCGAAATGTTTCTAGTTCATGTTTGTTTTTCTGCAAGAAATGACCATGGTCATCGACATTTAAAAGTTGGTATGCCTATACACACCACAAAACATATCAGATATGTCATAATGAATCCTAATAAATACGCAAGACAGTTTATAACTGTATGCTTTTAGAGGCTATCCATTATCCATCTTACTTTTGTAATATATTTTTAAAAGCATTGTTTCTCTCTTGTTTATTTCTTTATTTCCATAATCAGCTCTCTATTTAATTTCTTAAAGGTGTCACAATTAATCATATTTATGTACAAGTTATAACTAATTTAAAAAACAAATCTTCGTTTATCTGTAGAGGTAAAGATGCTCTTTCTCTTTTTCCAAAGACCTTAACAATTCTCTTTTCATTATAAGAAAGCCATCAATTGGCATAATGACTGTTTATTTCAGAAAACCAGGGAAACAGAATGGTAGCAAAAGCAATAGGCAAGGTTAAAAACACCAAAGAAAAAATAAATTGTAAACTGGAGAGGAGAGAGCGAGAAGAGAACCTAGACAACTTTGGTAGCCTCCAAAGATGCTTTTTCTAGAATGAAATTTGCTCCTTCTCTGCCCTTTTTGATGGGAGTCGGTGCTATCAGTCTTACTAGATCAGTTTCTAGGTCTCGTGTTGTTGCTCCTGCTGCATCTTCTTCTTCATCACTACTTCTCTTACGGTTAATACCTCCATCCATTTCTTCAACCTGAAAAACAAATAATAATTTGTTTTCAAAAAGTTATCAAATGAGATTTTAATTAAATGATTTGAACATATTTTAAATATTTTAGTGGAAAACGAGCAATACACTTTATTCCATTCCCTCCTCTGTTAGTTGTGTGATTTAGGTTCTGTTAGTTTTGTGATTTAGGTGCATGTATAGATAAGAAAAATTTTGATACCTGCCCATAGTGTGCATTTTGGAATTGTTTTTTACAAATATAAATATGTGATTTAGGTGCATGTGTAGATTAAAAAAAGATGGATACAGGCCCATAGTGTGCATTTTGGAATTTTTTTTTACAAATATAAAAGCTCATGTCTCCTCTCCTCCTGCTTTTAAGTTATCAGTATAAGTTATTAAATATTAAATAGGGAATCAAATAAAACCCTACAGGTCGGAGGCTACCCAAGCGGATGAACCAGCGATTACGAGAAACTCCACGTAAGGAGAAAACCCTTCAGAATTTGATTGTCTTCCTGTAAGATTTTAAAATGATATGTAACAGTCCATAATTTGCAGTAGAGGAATAAGCTCATATATTGAATAGAGAGTCAAATAAAACATGGGCACTTATCCTACTCTCGGAAGCTAGCCAAGCAGATGAACTAGCGATTACAGGGAATTCTACAGTAAGCCTGTAGAGGAACGTTTATCCATTTGTATGATTAATGACATTTAACATATTGTTGGGAGGTTTAAGCTTCGTTTGCCCTAGTAAAAGCAAGGAGTAGAGCATAAGCAAAGTATAATGGAAACGGGAAAAAGAGATAACCCGCCTCCTCTCACCATCGAGCAATAAATTAATTACATCCTTCAACAAATTAATAACCTAAGAATGTTTAAAAATTAAGTGAAAGAAATTGCATTAGCTAATTATACCTACTGATTGGAACCCACACAAATTATTACATTTCAATTGAATTTTTTAACAGTTGTGAAGAAACAGAGAGTTCCATAATACCTCAGGAGGACCTGTCAAACCTTGTGTTCACTGATGGGGTAAAACCCGTCTCAAGGAGAATCATAAGAACATTTACATCAGTTGAATGACTATATGTTGTAACCCCTGTAAAATTTCCAAGTAATTCCCACCGATATTTACCACTGTATGCACAACATGGATTAAACTTCAGCTCAAAACCCCTAAACGAACCCACTGATCGATGAACAATAGCAAATCCTGGCTAGTTTTAATTAGAGGAGAAACTAGGAGAGCATCAAAATCGTGTGATCGTAATGGAGGTTAGACACATCTTCCAAATAATCCATTCCATGCCAGGCATGGCGCTAACATTTACCTCATTAGTACTCTCACGAGAACAAGGACGAGTAGAGAATGCCTAATTTGGATTGCAGGACACAAGTTATCAACATAGAACATTTGTTTTACTTCCTTTTCAAATTCAATTCTTATCAAATTTAGGGTTTCCATTAAGAAAAATAATACTACCTTATATGTTACCCATGTCACCTTAATTATTTCATCCAGCGTGATAATTACTGCATTCATTTATTATGCTTTTAATGGAAGAATATATGAGCTCATGGTCCAAAATCTAGTCCCCAACGCTATATCCCTCATCTCACCGCCAATGGTCGAGGCACAATTCACAATTTAAACATCAGTGGTTGGTTGGCCAATAAGATGTTTTATAAACTAGCATACCCCCAAAGCGAGGGAANTAGTACCCAACGCTATATACCTCATCTCACCGCCAATGGTCGAGGCACAATTCACAATTTAAACATCAGTGGTTGGTTGGCCAATAAGATGTTTTATAAACTAGCATACCCCCAAAGCGAGGGAAATGAAACACCAAAGAGAATTTTGATATGTTTTAAAAATGAAAGAAATTTGTGTGTAGATATTATAAGTTTATGTGATGAAAGCAAGTCTAGGAAAATAAGTGAAAATAAGTTACATCAAACTTCTAAATCGTCACATAAGTGAAAATAAGTTTCCTCCAAAAGGAGTTTTGGAAGTTTTAGGTAGCTATAGAGAACCTCGAAACCCCTCGAAGTGGAGGAACATACCTTTGAAACTGAGACCTGGCCTAGACGAGGAGAGACTATACCTTTGAAATTGAAACTTGATGCAGAAGCTAACCCGCTTCCACACACATATTGTAGCTCAGGAGGCACAAGTTTTGATAGATGTAACAATTCCATTGAATTACATGACCAAAGCATACACGTAGATCCCAATAACACTTGACTACGCGCATGAAATGTGGTTTTCTCGTTGTACTTGAAAAGAAGAAAGATGATTGGTAGCCCTAGTATCACCATCATAACTTCATTTTGTTGAGTATTTTTCACTTATAAAAATACATTATAAAATAAAGAGATCCAAATACCATCAATTATACTTTAAGCTTTTAAATCTCATTTACTATTATCCTTGAAAAATCTAAAATATAAATCCCTTAGT
Source organism: Pseudotsuga menziesii (assembly GCA_001517045.1). NCBI lineage: Eukaryota > Viridiplantae > Streptophyta > Pinopsida > Pinales > Pinaceae > Pseudotsuga > Pseudotsuga menziesii. The sequence continues at coordinate 266,341 of LPNX010966488.1, forward strand.
CTTTTTATTGAAATAAAATTTCAATTAGGCTAAAAAAAATTAAAATATAAATACCATCAATTATACTTTAAGCTTTTAAATCTCATTTATTATTATCCATGTAAAATATAAAATATAAAACCCTCCTCTTTTTCTTGAAACAAAATTTCAATTAAGTTCAAAAATATTAAAATATAAATCCTTTGTTTTCTTATTGAAACAAAATTTCAATTAGGTTCAAAATATATATATATATATATAAATCCTTTGTCTTCTTGAAACAAAATTTCAATTAGGTAAGAATATTTACTTATAGATTTAATCAAATGATAAAAACAATTTATGTTTGCTCAAATAATTTTGATTTCGAATTATAAAAACAAGTTCTATATGTTCTATATGCAGAAGAAACATCAATTCAGCATGGATTTATCAACTATATTATCGCCCATGTAGGATGTTTATCTTATCATAAAGAAACATTTTTATAGAGTTTGCAGGAACGACACATGTAGGATGTTTAGGCTCTGATGAGTACCGGTACTTATGAAACACCGAAGAGAACTTTGATATGTTTCAAAAAATGAGAGAAAGTTGTATGTAGATAATATAAGTTTATGTGATGAAAGTAATATAAGTGAAAATAAGTTTTATCAAAAGACTTTTGTACATAAAGTTTTTAAATTTGAAAACATTCAGTGAATAAGTCATGTTTTAGCCTCAATCTTTTGAATGCTGAAATAACCAACATATTTAGGTAATTTAATGTGATTCATTTATAAAATACTCTAATAGCAAGATTGTTTTTCATCATTTTGATAAAAAGTCCAAAAAAATATTTATAACATTTATTTAGTGAAGAGATAAAATTTAATATTTATATATTTTTAATTTTATATAACATCATATTTATTACATGGGTTGATGGACAATGAACACTCACATTTTGGAACTGTGGTTTTCTTTAATGCACTTCAACACAAAAGTAATCTTTACATATTTATAATTTTGATTGTTATTTAAATGATCACAATTACTTTAAATATATAAGAAAATATAAATAACTTATTTTCTATTTATAACATATTTATATGTAAATAATTTATTTTCATTACAAGATTAAGAATATAGATATTGACATTGCAAAAATAACAAGAATGACAAAATGCAAACCTCATTTCGAAGTATTTCTGAAAGCATTTTCATTCCCGTTCACATAGAGCACTACCAATGTGTTCAATGTAGTCAAAAGACTCGCAACGACCGGATGACGGATGCAAATTTTTTATAATTCTTGGACATATTCTTTGTGCTACTTTTTCAAAGAGCTCAAACAACATTTTAAATCCCTAACCTCTCAGCAGAGAAGGAATTCTGACAAAAAAGCGAGAAGGAATTCTAACAACTTTTATCTGTAGAGCCCAGCAGAGCCAAAGGAAGCATTTATCTAATGGTGTTTAACAGGGAAGAAATGAAAGAACAGTTGAATGGCCTGACCCGAGAATCAAGACACCCACGTTGCCAACTGGGCGCCCTAAGAAGTCCTCATGGGTGGAATAATATTAAATCCTCTCATGACCGAATTAAATCCTCTCATGGCCGAATTGGGGACGGACCAAACAGACCAAATTGATACTGATAACCCCGAATCCATAGATTGATTTAGCAGAAGCCCCTTTGGGAAATGGGTAGTTGTACATAGATCTATATTTGAAAAATCCTTCATGTTTTGCTTTGCCTCCCTATGAAACTTCATAGGTTTTAATCTATATTTTAATTTGTAGAATGTATAAGTAAATAATATGTGTATATATTTAATTATATTAAATCACATAACATATGAACTATATATATTTATTTATATTAAATCTTTTAATATATGAACTATAGTAACATATTTATATTAATTATATATTATTATTATATTTACATGTTTTACCATTATTAAGGTGAAAGAAGTTTATATATCATAAGGGTGTTTATAAAATATTTACCTATTTTATAAATTTGGTTAAGTATTATATTTACATTTATTACAAGTATAGTATGGATGGACTATGAATGTATTGATTTTAACATAATTCCCTAAAATGAAGCATGTTTTGTTGGGAGAAAGAAAATTGGAACAATTTCAATATTATGTTTCCCTTGTGGTTTGAATTTTGTACTTTGGTGGGGTGTTTTAGAATAATCCCACTTGTTATGCATGCTTTAAATGGTAAACATATTTCATATGCTTTAAATGATGATGATGATGAACTAGATGACAATGACAATGATGATGTTTTTGATGATGACGATGATGAAAATAATGATGATCATGATCATCATCGTCATCTTTGTCATTGTCATCATGATTATCACAATAGTCATCAGCATAATCATCATCCATGTCATCATCATCGCCATTGTCCTTGACATCATCATCATCATCATTATTGACATTTTCATCAGTTATTCATCATTACCTTTGGCATAAGAAATAGCATCTACGAAAAATATGTGATTAGTGGAAAAGGGTCATGGAGGACACACACAATTTATGCATGACAAATAACAACTTATTTTTTAAGATGATCAACATCATCATTCTCATTGTATTTATCATCATTGTCATTGTCATTATTGCCATCATCATCATTCATTTCATTGCCATCATAATCATCAGCAATGTTGTCATTGCCATTATCCTCATCATCATCATCATCATAATCATCATCATCATCATCATTATCATCGTTCTCCTCATTATCAACAACATTATCATCATCATCATAACCATCCTCAATATCATAATCATTATCCTCATTTTCATCTTCAACATCTAGGTGTAAAACTGGATGCAAAAGTGGATAAAAACATGGATGCAACAAAAGGATGCAACAAAAGCAGGCACAAAAGTGGGTGCATAATGGGGTGCACCAAAAATGGATGCAAAAGGTGATGAAAAAAATGATGCAATCATGGAAGCAAAACATGATAAAAAAATTGGCGCAAAAGTGGATACAACCATGGATGTGGATACAAAATTGGATGCAAAAGTGGATGCAACAAAAGTAGATGCAAAAGTAGTCATAACACCCAATGCAAAAGTGGATGCAAAAATGGATACATAAAGGGATGCAATAATTGATGTAAAATTGGATGCAAAAAAAGATGCAAATGAGGATGCAAAAGTTGAAGCAAAAGTGGGTGTAAAATAAGCGCAAAAATGGGTGTGAATTGAGACGCGACAAAAGTGGATGCAAAAATGGATGCAATAGTAGATGCAAAAAAAGACGTAAACATGGATGCAAAATGGGAAGAAAAAAGGGATGAAAATGTGGGTGCAAAAGTGGACAAAAAAATGGATGCAAAAGTGGATGCAAAAATTGATGAAACAAAATGAGATGCAAAACTAGACTCAAAACAGGATGTAAAATTTGATGCAAAACTTAGCACATGAAGGGATGCAAAAAAAGAAGCAGAAGTGGATGCAAAAGTGGATGTAAAAGTGGATGTAAAAAAGGATGTAAAAGTGGATGAAAACAAGGGTGTAAAAGTTAAGGAAAACATGGGCATAAAAGGGGGCGCAACAAGAGTATATGTACAAACTAGGCGCAAAATTAGGTGCAAAACTAGGCTGAAAACCTGTCGCAAAACCTGATGTAAAGCCTGGCGCATAACCAGGTGCAAAACCCAGTGCAAATTACGCCGCAATTTGCGCCAGATTTAGAAAAAGGACGCAAAAAATGCCTAAAATAGCACCAACCCATGAAATTGCGCCATTTTGTCCAAAAAATGAAGAAAAATACACTGAAAGATGGCCTAGATGCAAAAAAGGATGCAAAAAGAGACGCTAAATCCAGTTTTTGTTGTAGTGGTAGGTGGAATTTTTACCTATGGGGAACATTACTTATCTCTTCTGAAAAACATGGATTCTAAGGTTAAAGAACAGCTTTAAGTAATTCTCTTTTGACATAATTTATGATTAAGGCCAGTATGAAAAGTATTTGTCAGTCTATTCTATAAAATTGAATTATGTGTTTTAGCAGGGCTTAGCATGATCTAGTATCAATCGACTTCCATATATTTAATATCATTATACAAGGAAAACCGGTCGAGGTACTGAACAGCACTCCTGGAAGCAGGTCAATGCTGCATAATAACATAAAACCAGGAAGCTCGATAAAGGCAAGTAAACCCGCCGGGGTACTGAACAAGCTCGCTGGCAGCGGGACTATACTTGCATGGTACCAAGATAAACCCGTCGGGGTACTGAACAGGCTTGCTAGCAGTGGGGCAATATTCTTTTATAAGAAATCCAAATCTTTTACTATTCTATCATTTTTCTTACACCTTCTATCTTATAAATCTTATATCATAACCATTGAACAAATGCTGAATTATTTTTGAATCTGACAAGTTATTAAAATAAGACTGGTAAAATCTTTTCTATTTTGACATAAAATAAATATTCTTTTATAAGATTAAAGTTTAAATTATTCCCTTCATTCGCCAAGTAGAAGGCAGTTACTAGCGCAACTTTTCCTTCTTCCTTAATTATTTTCTTTTTGCTCAGTGGGACCTGGCATTTCTCTAGCTTGGGGGAATGTTGAGCCTCATTTTACTATCATTTTTGGCAATTAAATAATACATTTTAACACATATTTTATTATCTTTAGTATATTTAATGTCATGCAGATCGTTATTTCAGCACAAGGTAAGAACAAATTTGATGTTATTTCAACTTTGATTATTAATATCATTTTTATGATTTTATTAACTCAAAATTGTATTATTTAAAGCATATTTAATGTATTATTTGATATGTATATTCATTTGTAGATTTTATAGTTTGTTTGGGAAAATTAACACCAAAACACATTCAGTCTGCCTTTCGCCTGACATGTCCGTCTCACGATCCAGCTTGGCATTCAGCTTGTCATCCAGCCGTCGCGTGAAATTCGTTGTTGGTTTGCCATGTTTTCCCCTAGATCGACGCACAATATTTCCAGCTCACGGTTCAGTGTTCTGTTGAGCTCGTTGTTCAGCTCGCCCATTAGCCTGTGCGTTGTCCATAACCATTTTTGAGCATTAAAATATGAAACAGCCTGCAACCAACTGATCATCCACGTGTTTGGATCACACACCAGCTTGCAATCTCCTTTTCTCACCACCAAATCAACCATCCCAGTGCTCGACCAATGCATTTAACTCATAGCTGCTCACTATCCACGTGATTCAAAGGGATAGAATGGCCTGCGCTCTAGTAGACTGACTGTGTCGTCGCCCTAGCTCTCCACAACACCACCAGTCCACATGCTCGCGCTAATGAGGGACCTATGTTCTAGAAACCTACTATTGTGTACAATCCTGCACTCAACACCAACCCATCAACCACACTAAAGAAGGGATTGATGCCACACTGAAGAGGATCTTCCCATGTGAAAGAAGAAATATCACGCTATGTTTACGCTGCAGAAATCACGCTCACGTTGAAGGAAGAACCAGACTATGCGCTGGCCTGAAATCAATTATTTTCCTTTAAAGATTGACTAAAATTAGAGAGCAGTTGACCTTAAATATTGACTAAAATTAGAGAGCAGTTGACCTTTGAGGGTCGACTTGCTCATCTCTCATGTAAACTATATATATCAGTCTCTAAATAAGAGTAGAGTTAGTCATAACAGAGTTAGAGAAGTATTTTGTTAAACGCTATAATTTTGTTTCTGAATTTGAATAAAGAGATGTATGCATTGCCGTTGAAGATTTGATTTGAGTAGGATTTAGCAGGCATCACCCCTAATTGTTGAGAGGGCCCCTCATCAACCAGAGGTTCATTTCTTTGTTTAATTCAGTTCTTTCTTTTCTATTTTAGCTAGTTTAGTTTAATTTCCAGATTGTTTTCATTAGATAATAGTAAATGATATTTTATTTCCTGTATTTCATTAGCTTAGTTTTATTTCAGCATTTAAATAAGTAGATGTGCGCATAGCTTTTCTTTCAATCATTTGTTTTCAGTTATTTTATTTACAGTCATTTCCTTCCAGTATTGTTTTCAGTTTTTATTTCCAAACACATCAAATAGTTTGCTTTCATTTAGATTTAGTATTGTTTGTTTATTTCCTGTTATTAATTTGATTATATAGAATAGTTTTCTTTCATTTAGATTTAGTTCTGTTTATTTATTTCCTGCCATAAACTTGCTTAAGTTAATTTTCAGTCTGTTTAAATTAATTTCTAGCTTACTAATTAGTTTAATATGCAATGATTTATTTTTATTTTAAAGTTAGTTTGAAGTTAATTTTCTGATTAAATAGGTTTGTTTATTGATTCCATGCATTAGGTTTAGATCTACATAACTTCAGCTGAAGAATTAGTTCATTTAGGTTAGTTTTTACCATTTTCAACTGTACAGACTGCCATTCGGACTGTCTGTCCAATCTGCCATTCAACCACCCCTTACAGACCTACTGTTCAGTCTGTCATTTAACCCTCCGTTCTTTTTTTAATGTTTTTTATGTACTTTAATATTGTTTCTAGTTTTGTTTTGCCAATATTTGGATTATGCTTGTAGTTGGTATTTTTATTGAAGCATTTCAATTAAAGTTTGATTGTTTTAGGTTATTGATTAAGGTTTTATTATTCTTCTTTTATTGTATTTTTACCTTAAATTAAATATGGATTAAGTTGTTCTTATTTCTTGAATATTAAACATTGATTTCATTTTACTGTTGCTTTATGTCATGGTTGTTTTTGTTTGCATATAGAGTTTAGAGTTAGATGTATTATTTTTAAGTTAGATTATTTGTAATCATAGGAATCATTCTTGTTTTTGGTATGTATTTATTGAAGAATAGATTTTAAATATCTTTATAAATTTTTCTACTTGCTTCTATTTTATTATCTTTATTAAGTTTTTTACTTGCTTCTTTTTCTTAAGTTTTCTGTTTTTGCTTATAAGTTTTTCTCCATATACCCTAACCTTGCATTTGAATAGATAGTTGTTGATAGTATCTTTATCTAAGGTTAATTATCCTTTAACTCAGTTGTTGTTTCAAATACAGTAGAGTAGCTCATATTGTTTTCTGTTTTAATCCAATTACTTTAATAGTTGATTCTTAGGAGTTTGACTTAGTTTTTCATTTTGAAAGATAAGTTTCGATCTTTTGTTTATTAAAATATCTCCATGACACCCTAGGAGCCTTTTTACCTTTGCATATATTTTGTATCAACTCTAAGCTTACCAACCCCAGTTGATAATTAAATATTAGGTTTATTTAAGATAGTACAACACACCCAACATCGACAATCCTAGTATGGGTGTGAATTCCCCACATACCCTTGCACTGCTAGAATCCGAAGTTATTGGAAATCATTGGAAACACCCTTGGAAAATACAAAGATCGAACAGAGAGAAAGGACCAATACTCTTGCATAAGAATCTATCTTGAGGTAGATCTGGAAATAGGGTTACTAGAAGCAATTAATATAACGATCAGATACTGGTCACATATCTAGGAACTAGATTACGAAAAAATTCCCTTCAAATATAGGTTCTGTCATAGTCATGGACACTTCGTGAGATACTGCAAGAAAAGTCTGAGGAAGATGTGGATAAATCCAAAGAACAGTCGACTCAGGCTCAAAAAACAACCTCATTAAAGACAAGTAATGGGAAAAGAGGGAAAGAGATGTCGACATTGTCCGATGCGCCAGCACTAAGATAGGAACAAGCGATATGAAATAAAGACCAGGAAAGGGCTGCAGCTTTGGAAAGTCCTTTTGCAATACTCAGGGCAGCAGAAGACAATCCAGAATTACCAATCGAGGAGATAGAGTAGCAAACTCTCCCTCTAGCAGTTGAGAAGGAAATGGCAGAAGTACCTCACCTTGGATCCCCATCATGGACCTACTCTTCACCAACCTATGCATAGGTAGCAAGGAAAAAACCTCCAAAATATTCAGGGTCATCGAAAGATTAGTCTTTTGAGAGGCCCTCAAAAAAAGCAGGGAGAAAATATTGCAAGGAATCCATAGAGGAAGAAGTAGAGAGGCGAAAAATGTAGGGCAGCCAATCCACTATCAAAATTTCCATCAGGAGAAATACTAGAACAAGACCTCCTAAGGGAGGTTCATCCCATCCCAATTCCATTAAATAATGCGGATAGTCTCTTGGAATTGCATAGGACTAGGGAACCCGTTGAAAGCTGAAGAAGTCAAAGATCTTCTGAAAATAGAAACCACCGAGATTCTCATGCTCCAAGAGACTAAGATTGAAGGGGAAACCCTTCTCCATATCAGCAACCTAAAGTGGAATAAAAATGCAGGGAAGGCCGTAAGCGCCAAAGGCTCCTCTGGGGGCCTAGCAACTCTATGGTTGAAAAAGGAGTTTCAATTAGAAATCTCATTTGAAACCGAACACTAGACCTTCACCAAGCTCCAACATTGTTCAAGTAAGCTCACATTTTCGCTCTTCAATCTTTATGTTCCTGTTATTCAATTAGAAAAGAAATATTGTTGGCTAACTCTTGCAAATTTCACAGAAATATATTCCCCCTGGAATATAATTATTGTCGAAGATCTAAATCTGGTATTTGATCCAAAAGAAAAGAGGGGAGGAAATAAAGGAAAGCATCAAATTTTACCCCTGGTAGAGAATCTTATGCATCAATGGGATCTTTTATATATCAAGCCAAAAAGAGGCCTATTTACCTGGACAAACAGAAGAGTAGGGGTAGATCACATTGCAGCCCATCTTGATCGTTTCTTGGTCTAGAGTGCACTTCTAGGAAAGTGGGTGATCTCCTCCAAAACTCTCACAAAACTGACTTTAGATCATAAACACATCCTACTTCAGATCATAAACACATCCTAGTTCAATTAATTCCACTCTGGATTGAAAAAGAAGGATTCATGGATAATGTTATCTCAGCTTGGTACACTTCAGTGATAGGGTCTCCTTCTTTTGTGTGGGAATAGAAGCTAAAGGCCACGAAGATAGCATTGAAATATTTGGTCAAGAAACCCATCAACACCCCAACCAGTCATAGAAAGGAGACTATTCAACTATTAGAGAATCTACAATTATATCTTGAGAGTAAGGAAATTACTCATTCAGAACTAGAAAAAGAGCAGGCATCCCAAGCTAATTCTTATCTCTCTCTTCGGAAAGAAGAAGAGTTTTTGAGGCTAAAGTCTCGAAGTTTGTGGTTAAAGGTAGGAGACTATAATACCTCCTACTTCCATAAGAAATGTAGAGCCATATTATCCAAAAATCACATTTCTAAAATAATCTCTTCATACGGGACTCTTCATAAAGGCCATGAACAAATAAAATTAGCAGTTGAAACTCATATTAGAACCTGTATAAATAAAATGGAGGAGGCACTGAGGAAGTCACCTTTGACTTCCTTTCCCAAATCCCTCTTATAGTTACCAGGGAAGACAATAAAATTATCTCAAAGCAAATTACTAAGAAATAAATCTGCAGTGTAATTTGGTCAATGGAACCGAACAAGGACCGTGTGTTGGATGGCTTCTCAATCCATTTTTATAGGAAGTCTTGGGAAATCATCAATAATTAATTTCTAAGAATGGTAAATGCTTCTCAACATAAATACAAAGTGGGAAGTAGTACAAACGCTACTTCCCTTGATCGGATACCCAAAGAAGTGAATCTGGGCTCTTTCGAAAGATTCAGACCAATATCACTATGCAATGCCTCCTACAAAATTCTATCCAAACTATTGGAAAACAGAATTAAAACCCTTCTTGGGAAACTCATCTCATCGAGTCATGGAGGATTTTTCAAAGGGAGCCTACGTCATTGACAACATGATCCAAGTGCAAGAAGCCATCCACTCTAGTTACCACCGGAAGGAGAAAGGAATCATAATAAAGCTTGACATGGAAAATGCATTCGACTGGGTAAAGCACTCTTTTTTGTATAAAGTTCTTCTCTCCTTCGGGTTTAGCACAAATTTTGTTAATGTGATCAAAGATTGCATAGAAAAACCATGGATAGCTCCACTTGCAAATGGCAGAACGACCAGTTATTTTCAAGCCTCGAGGGGAATAAGGAAAGGTTGTCCCCTCTCTCCTTTTCTCTATATTGTGATGGTTGATTCATTTAGAATAAATCTAAGAACAGTAAAGAAACTTGGGACATCTCCATGTACAAGGATAATGAAATACATTGAACCTATAAATCATGCTCTTTTTGTAGATGATTCACTGTTGTTGGGGGGGGCTTTCATCAAGATAGTCAAGGTATATAGTAGAATTCTCCAAGATTTTTGTAGGATAAAAGGAGTCCTCATCAACAAAAGGAAGAGCGTTGTCTATAGTTGGAATGCAAAGCAGAAATTTGTCCAAATAATTGCATAATATTTGGGCTTTACAGGATTTTCTAAGTGGGAAACAATCAAGTGTCTAGGATTCCCCTTCACTCTAGGTGCTAATAAATCTTCACTATGGGATGAAGTGCTAAGAAAATTGAAAGTCAAAAGCAAATCCTGGGGTGGCCAATGGCTTACCAAAGATGTTAAACTCTTGTTAGTAAAATCGGCTCTCTCATCTTTTCTAATATACCAAGATTATTTCCTCTTAGCCCCGAAATGGATCATGGATCAGGTCTCCAAGCTAATCCGATACTTTCTATGGAAAGGTGGAAACGGAAGCCAAATAAAATTTCATCTAGTAAAGTAGGATATAGTCAAAAGGTCCCTGAGAGAAGGAGGATTGTAGGTTCCTGGTCCTAAGCTTGTGAACATGGAAATGGGAGGAAAAATCCTATGGAAATTATACTATAATAGTAGACACCCTGTCAGTCTAATTTTGAAGAAAAAGTATATGAAAGGTGATTTGTTGTGTAGCCTCCATGTAGAAAAAACTCCCAAAGGAACCGTCACATGGAATCTTTGCAGGAGTGGACTCGATCTCTTCCAGAAGAATATTTATCATATCCCTAGAAATGGGAAAAGAATTCTATTGTGGAAGGATAGCATCATGGGACAAGCTTCTCTTGACAGCATGGAGGAGATTAATGGGGTCTGTGAGTGGCTAAAATCGCATGGATACACCACGCTCACTTCATTATCGTAGTGGGATGATGCAGGGAGATGGCAAGCATGGACCCCCACATTTACCACCGCATCTATAAAAACAAAAAAACCTCCTTCTCTCAACGCTCACAGATCTAGCAACGATTCACTTGCAGTTGAAGGATTGCTGGGGCTAGGGGAAATTAGTTTGTTACATAGCAGCGCAGGGATACGCATCTCTGAACATTCACCAATCGACGTCTCTCCTGGCCAAATTCTGGAAGAAATTCTGGGATTCCTTCAGTCTTCCCAAGAAAAAAAATGGGTTCTAATGCACAAAAAGGCTTTAATAGGTGAAAATTTGACAAAGTGTGGCATAATTGTCCCTCACAAATGTCCAATGTGTTGCAGTGAATCAGAAACTAGTGATCATTTGTTTTTGGATTGAAACTACGCCCAATAAGTCTGGTCTCTCACACTCTACGACCTCAATGTCCCTTCCCTGGAGAAAATCCCACTGGTAACAATTTTGTCCAATTAGAAATGAGATATCCTTATTCAATTCAAGGAAAGTCTACTTGGAGTAAAATCTGGGTAGCAGTTCCCAAATATGTGTGTTGGAATATATGGCTGGCCAGAAATGATCAAATCTTCAATAATACGCAGCACCTTCCTCTTAATGTGGTTTCCAAATCCAAAGCACTCCGTAATGAAATGGTGGGCATACAAACTTGTAAGAAGGGATACTCGCTCCTCCCGGAAGAAAAAAAATGAATGGGAATTTACACTTTTAGAGATAGAAAAAAGGAAACTGACCGACCTTGTACAAACCCAAGGTGGAGGATAAGAGACAAGGAAGCAGACTTTCAAGCTTAGTGGAGGTCTCAGGCCAAATCTAAAAATCTTCTTTGACAGTGCCTCCAAAGGAAATCCAAGGAGGGCAGGAGCTGAAAGAGTAATATACTCCTTGGATGGTACTAGAGTAGAATTTATTAGTTGGGGGCTTGGCCAGAAAACCAACAATTATGCAGAAATTCTGGGGCTTCTAAAAGCTTGTCAGATTGCTCAAGGGATAGGGATAAAAGAAATTCAAGTTTTCAAGGATTCATAAATGCTAATCAAGGTTTTAAACATTCATTCTCTCTTCAACAACCCGCTGCTCAATAAGACTTTGCATAGGTTGAGTTTGGTGCTTCAATATTTCTCTTCATATCTCTTGTTTCATAATCTACGCGGATTGAACAAAGAAGCAGATACAAATGAAAATTTGGGCTGCCTTTTGTCACAAGGAGCACTGAAAAAGAATAAGGATGAGCCTTATTGGGCACCAATCTTGTAGTTTTGAGACAAATATATAGGAGCTGATTTATAAGTCTTTAAGGAGACTAGCGAATGTTTGTATTGAAGGTTTCTTTGGCTATGGCCCAACCAGTATTCTTTTATAAAATTTAACTGTTTTAGTTAAATATATATATATATAACATAATATAATTTGATGTGTTTGGAATTTATATCACTTTCAAATACTTATATATATATATTCTAAAGCAATATAAATTCCAAACACATCAAATTATATTTTGTAAGAATTTGAAATCCTATTACCCGGTGAAATGAACTAAATCCTAAAATGAAATGCAAATGAAATGTAATTTATATACCAAACAAAAGATAAATGAATCTAATGAAATTCAAAGTAACCCAATGGAAGGCTAACTACAATCATATATTTTAACCCTTACTACATTCATCAAGCATCAACCATGAATAATAATAATAACAATTATTATTATTATTATAATTTAAAAACCAATATATATTAAAAAATACTAGTGTACACATGCAAGGTATGTATGTGTAGCCATCATACACATAGCTTGTGCATATACCAAAGATAACCATCACCGACTCTAATGCATAGTTCTTGAATAATCATAACTATACATGCAACATAATAATCAAGTCAACAAACATTATACAATGTTAATAACTAAGTCACAGTACCCTACTACCAATTGAGCATTATACTCAGATCTATCTCTAACGAATTAAACAAGTGATTTAAACAAGAAAGGAGCCAAGTGCAAAACTAAAGTGGCATATATAATTCCCAAAAACATCCTTGCTACTCTAAATCATCCTTCCTTTCTTTCCTACTTCCATATTCCATGTCCTATCATCTCCTTTGTTGGAATATGATGGAGCATAAACTATATTGGCCTAGCCCCTTAAATAACCAATAAGTGGAAGTGTTGACTAAATCAACCTGACTTACCCAATAGGAAATTAGTGGTCTCCATCACACAAGTTAGGAAGAGTTGCTTAACACAACCCTCCCATCACTCCATATTTATGAGGATAAATGATGGGTAATAGCTTCAACACTCATAATGGACTAAGGTCAACACCCTATCAATAATCATACTATGCGTCTATTGTTGTTCTTAGAGTTGCATCATCAAATGATCGGTTTGGGAAACCTTGTTTCTTGTTAAAATATGTAGTATCCCACATATCACAACAATGTATTAATCCAACTATTAATTCACAAATTAATTCTTCATAGATTACCCTTTTTCTTTTGATGTCGATGAAATCAAGGTCACTTTAGTAACACAAGTATCCTCCTATTACTTAGCCCCTCTAACATGTGGGTTAGTCTCATCAAAAAATAATATTCTGCATAATACTTTATTTTTTCCAAGTAATTATCAAGATATAATCTAGAAAACAATGTAAACAAGTTTTAAATTAGGTGTAGCTTGAGTGGTTGTGGGAGGGAGTGTTATCCTTTCCACCCATATTATATTCCCATAAAGAGACATGTGGAGCTCATAATGAGAATATTAATGCAATGGATTTTTTTCCTTGCTCAATTGGACTTGTTCACTTAAAAAAGTAGGGTTTACCCTGGGTACCAACCTCGAACTAGGGGGAATAACCTGGGGGTTTTCCCTAGGACTAGTGAATAAATTGTCAATTGGGTGTATCTTAGGTGGTTGGGAGGAATGATTGTTACCCTCCACCTCCAAGATCAATTCCCTACAAGTGACATGTTGAACTCTTAAATAATAATATTGTTGTTATCCTTAATCCCTCAAGAATCGGGTTTACCCTGGGTACCATCCTCGAAATAAGAATAAGTACCTAGCAATTTTCCCTGGGATAGGTATTCCAAAAAAAATGTAAACAAGCTAATTTATTCATCATGTGTATGGCACTTGTTTACTCATTTAATCATAATGTAAATTGGTATCCACGTATCCTACCCTTCTATTTAGATTTGTGTATTGGAAGTAAATCACACAACAACCATCACTAAAAATATAAACAATAAACTCAAAACATAACTTTTGGAAATAAGTAGGTTGAGATATCCACAAATATTGTTTTCTCAATCGATAATATTCCAACATATAATAGGCAAAGAAATGTAAAATAGATCATAATGTTACTATATTTCGATGGAAAAACATGTGTATTACTTGTTTCACTTGATGTATGTTTTCTACTTCAATTGTTGAGTCCATCATTAGGAGAAACGATCTTAAGTATCTAAGAAGAGGATAATGCTAATTAATAATAATTATTAAGATGATCTTACTGAGGACATGGATAAAGTTGGTTGGATTCCTTAATAGGATAATTAATTAATTATTATTAATGTACCTACTTTCTTTCAAGAAGTGGGTCAAGGGTTTCCAAGAATCACTTAGAACGATACCATCATCCTTATTAAGATTTAGATGATGTTTTTCTATCTCAATGTCCTCCTTGATACGTCTTATGTTACAATTCTCTTATGTGGTGATTACACGAGATTCTTCCATACATATATGATGTTTTGAAACTTGAGCATGATCCACCAAAGTTGATTTTTTTGCTCTATTATGCATAATGTTGCACAATGTTCTTTTAGTCTTGTTTTGATTGAACGACCGATTATGTCAATGTATGCCTTACCGTAATTCCACTTGTAGGTATTTTTCTGTGTGGGTTCTCTTTCGAAAAATATGGGGCATTATATTAATTAGTTAATTATATGTGGGGGGATGGGGTGCCACACATCTTATGTTGATAGAAAATAACTAAGAAAAGTGGAAAATATATTCACATGGCCATTGATGCCTTCTAGAAAGAATTTCATATCT